>JAYESA010000019.1:113491562-113724062 GCA_036927795.1 Iris macrosiphon | reverse complement strand
CTTGGGCAACACGGGCGCGCCGCCGTCGCCGCCGCCGCCCGGCCCGGCTCGGCTCGGTTTGGTTCAGCGCACGTAACGGGTGCAGGTACGTGCCCACACCTGCGGGCGCCGAATGCCGATCCAATTTACTCTTCGGGTTCGGACTGAGATCCAAAAATCTTTTTGCTGCTCTTTATTTTTGAACCCATTTGGCTCTTTCAAATTTGAACGTTGAGGCTCATGTCCAGATTCATTGAACCTTGCAACAGTTCTTTTGACAGCCTTTTTCACGTTTTATTTGCTCCTTAATGGTCTGTTTATGAGCCATTAAGTATCCTGTCTGTGGCTCATGTCCAGATTCATTGAACCTTGCCACAGCTTCAGCCTATTTATTTGGTCTCCTTCTCCTTCATTTTTACACAGAAAACTCTCCTACGTGAAACCTCTCTCTCTTCTCTCAAACCATTATGTTCTCTGAATTCTTGTTCTGGGCAGAGCTAAGTTGGGTCTCTCTCTCCGAGTTGTGTGCAACGAAAAGAACCCGATAGTCAGGGGATTTTACCACTAGGAGCTTCCGAGAAACGTCTGCACATAGACCTCGAATCAACTCTTAAGGTAGTGCTTCGTGCACGACTTACCCGGAGGCCGGTAACAAATTTCGTTCTTCTTTATTTTTCTCTTATAAATCTCTGAAAAATAATATTTATTTATATTATAAGTACTGTTAGTAACAGGATACACGTAACTAATTGTGCTTTACTATGTTTTTTTTTTTTCTGATTGTAGAAAATTCTTTGTACTTAAGTATCATTTGGAGATATCAACTTGCTTCCCATACTGCTATGAGAAAACAAAATTTTATGTTCCTAAAGTTTCATCCTAAGTATGACCATAATTGTAATTTCAAATAAAATATACACATCTTGGACATAAGAAGATAACTTTCAACCAGTAACTCCAAAATATATCTATTTATAATCAGTGACAATATTTCTATGCAACAATGACATGTGCCAACTGGCAATTAACTGATCTATGTGCTTGTAAATCAATCATCTCATAAACTATCTCAACGTGGAAAATCTACATGTTATTTGTGGATGCGAAGAATTACAGTAGATGAAATAAACTTATGTTCATTACAAATTTACTATAATTTTGGTGAAACTAGCATCAGGAATTGATATAAAAGGAGGATTACACATTTACATTTAAGATTAGTTGGTGCCTATTACCAGATCATATTAATTGTATAATTGCAATTTATTAGGCACTTTTTCTTTAGATATGTTAACCATGGTGCACATAAGATTTAGAAAAGCAGAAGACCTGAACTAGTGCAGCTGGTTCGACGGAACATGATCCTCTATATTAAAAGGTACTTAATATTTTTCCTAAAAGTGTTGATATTTAAATAGTAGAGGGAGTTAACTGCGATTGTATGTAATATACTTTAAATTAATTAACCACAGCTCAGTTGGTAGAGCAAGAGATGATAAATGGTCATATTGTTGGAACGAATCTTCTAGGTCATTTTTTTTGTTTAAAAAAAATATTATTAAAGTAGTGCTAAAAATGTATTACTAAATCTAATATTTTTGTTTAATAGTTAATTATTAATATGATTAATTTTTATGCGTGCACTTAAGACTTTTTTATTGTTTAGTAATAAATTTAATAAATAATAACAATAATAATAAATTTAAATAAACCACATTTTATGTACTAGAACCAATGTTATTTACACTTTCCTTTTTTTTTTTTAATCTGGTTATAGATGTCAATTTTACTTGTGTTTAGAGTTAATGTGTTCACCATATTCATTGGTTCTTTTTATTTTTTTTATGTATAATTTTGTATTTTTTTTTATGTAACGTTTCTTACATATTAATAATATTATTTTTTTGGATTATTATCTTTGAATGGATTAACTTTGTTATCTATTGACAATTTTTTTTTTCTTCATAAAGTTGATATTCAAATCTTAATCAATATTTTTTTTTCTAAAAATACAAGAAGGACAATTTTTTGGTGATGGTGATTGGTGTTGGTTGCTATTGATGGTTAATGTTTAATTAATTTCTTTTGATGCTACATACATTTTTTAATTATATAATAGTTTGTTTGATATTTTTATTTTTTCTCTTTTGACATTTGCATTCTTTGTACATATCTATTGTATTTTGATTTTGCTATTTTATTTTTTTGTTTTTCAAGTTTGCTCTCATAGAATTGCTAAAAGGTGTTAAAAGTTTTGGAGACATCAAAGAGATACCTGAAAATTTTGCAAATTTGAATGGTATGTTTGTAATATTTAAATTTTATAGTCGATGGATCAATATAATTTTTATCATACATAAAAATTAATCGATATTTTCTTATTTAATTTTACTTATATATATATGTGTTATTTAAAATTTTTTTCATTAAACTTGCGTCATTTAACAGAAAATGCTTTTTCGATGATTCTAATCCATACTAGATTACTCTAGACACAAAATTTGAGGATCTGGCTCTGCTTGATGTTATAATTGTTAAACTCCTACTTGCTCTTACAGTTATTTTGGATTGAAATTAAAAAAAAAATGGACTCATTTGTAGCCGCAGGTTCCTTCGGTGTGGATCCGTTTCAACCGAGCTGGTTCCGGTCCGGTTACATATTTTTTTTTTATCCGTCTTATTCCGTTCCGTCAAAAAGTTGATCCAGTTCAGTTCTATAAAATTTAGGTCCGGAACGGTCCGACCGTGTCCACCCCTAATATTTCTAATATGATACTATCCATACTGATTGAATTAATAATACCACGTAGGGATGAACATTCAGTTTATTCGGTTTTAAACGAATCAAAAAAGTTAAAACCGAATAAACTGAAATTCTAAAAATTCAAAACCGAAACCGAACTAAAATTAGCCAAAATCGAAACCGAAACCAAACCGAACCGAATTTATTCGGTTTGTTTGGTTGGACTATTGCTATTGTTTAATAGATCGGACCAAAAGTTAAAATTATAGTTAAATTATATTAAAAATTATAATTTTATACACACATTTGTTAATGTATTACAAAATCGTGTCAAAAGTTAAACTTTATTGGGATTAAATTGTATCATTAAATTGCATTTATGGCGATTAGCTATATATGGTGATTGGCTGGCTATATATGGTGATTTGGGTATTGGGATTAAATTGTATCATTAAATTATATTTATGGTGATTGGCCATGTGACTTAGGCCCCAAGTTGATATGTGGATGTATATATATATATGTAATATCATGATGAATGAAATATCTAGAATATTCTCTCCTATCACTTCTTCACATGGTATCAGAGCCTGGCGGCTAGGACACGTTTTCTTCGAGCGGCGGCGGTGGCGGTATGTCGAGCGGCGGCGGCGACATGACGAGCGGTGGCGGCGGCAGAATTTCTACGCCGGCGGAATTGCGGATCGATCCCACATCCCCGTATTACCTTGGTTCTAATGACAATCCGGATAATACAATTACGAAAGTGGTGTTTCGTTGGGAGAATTATGAGGAATGGTCGAGATCTATTCGACTTTCTCTACGGGCTCGACGAAAATTTGCGTTTGTTGATGGGTCTATCAATAAACCTTCGGAGAATGATCAATTAGAGGATTGGTATTGCGTCCAATCGATGCTTGTGTAGTAGATTTTGTATACCATCGACGCTTCAGTGAAGAAGAAGATACCCTACTTTGAGGAGGCGAAACCACAGTGGGATTCGCTCAAAGACCGATTTAGCGTGGGGAATGGCGTTAGAATTCAATAAATTAAACATTCGTTGGCAGAGTGTCGCCAAACGAAATCCATGTCAGTGGTCGACTACTTCGGCCAATTGCAGACTCTTTGGAATGAGTTGGGGACTTATGAACCTATTCCGACGTGCAGTTGTGGAAAATATATGTGTGATATCCCGAAGAAGCTGCAGAAACGAGTTGATGAAGAGCGCTTTCATCAGTTTCTTTATGAGATCAATCAAAAACTCTATGGCAACGTTCGCTCGACTCTATTGGCACAAAATTCATTTTTTACTTTGGCGCGTGCTTATCAATCCATGCCGTAGGAGGAACGATTGCGCACGTCCACACAGGTCACCTCTAAACGGGACGAGGTTATGGCGCTTGTGGTTAAAACTCCTTCTGTTAACCATGGGACGTCTCGTTTGGATGCTTGGGATAAATCGGAGTTGCTTTGAAATTTTTGCAAACGCAATGGATATGAAGAAGTCACCTGCTCCGAGAAACACAGCTTTCCAGATTGGTGGGGGGGATCGACCGCATGGCGGCGGACGTGGGGCTGGCCGCGGACGTGGTGGCGGACATATATGCGGCTAGTGGTGGACGTGGACGGGGTACGAAAGTGCGTACAGCGGTGGCAGGACATAGCTTCGTTGCTGCACAGACGCGGATGGAAGATGATTGTGCAGGCGGCGGCGGTGTGCCGGGATTGACTCCGGACCAATGGCAATAACTTATTTCTATGCTTGGTAATTCTTTGGCCAAATCTCCGGAGGATCGTATGGTGGGTAAGTTTATTGCACCTTGTATTATTGATACAGGCACTTCGAATCTTGTTACGGAGAATTTAGATTTATTGTCGGGGGTGACGACAATGGAGGAGTGTCCAGTTGGACTCCCGGACGGACGGACTGCGGTTGCCTCGTGCTGCGGGCTTGTTGCTCTTGCACCAGGCGTGGTTTTCACGAATATTCCATTCGTACCACAATTGCATTGTAATTTAATTTCTATGGCCCATCTTATTGATGATATAAATTGTGTTGTACAATTCACTAAAAATTTGTTCGTGATACAGGACCCCAGTTTGAGGACCCTAATTGGCTTCGTTGAACGGCGAGACAGACTCTACTACTTTCGAATTGTACCAAAGACTCAGGCCGTGGCAGTGACTGGGATGACTTCTCTGGACATTTGGTATCAGCGACTTGGGCATCCTTCTGATAAAGTACTAAAGTCACTTCATGTTGTCAGTAGCTCTAGTAGTTCAGTGAATAAGGCATGTGAAGTTTGCCATCAGGCAAAGCAAACTCGAGGTATCTTTCCTGTCAGTGACTCTCGGGCTGTTATAATTTTTGATTTGATACATTGTGATCTTTGGGGGTCGTATCCTGCGCCTTCTTCGTGTGGAACTCAATATTTTTTGACGATTGTGGATGATTTTTCTCGTGCTGTTTGTGTGTTTTTGTTGATTGATAACACTGAAGTATACAAGATATTATCGTCATTTTTTTATATGATTGAGCGGTAATTTAATTCCAAAGTTCGCATTGTAAGAAGTAATAATGGTACTGAGTTTAATTGCCTGTGCGACAACTTTGCACAGAATAATATTTTGTTTCAGACATCTTGTGTAGGTATACCTCAGCAAAATAGGAGGGTCAAACAAAAATATAGACATATTTTGAATGTGTCACGTGCTTTACATTTTCAGAAAAATTTGCCAATTTCTTTTTAGGGTGAGTGTATTTTGGTGGCTGGTTATTTGATCAATCGAACTCCTTCGAGCCTTCTTGAGTTTAAAACTTTAGCCGTTGTCTGAATAGTCTCAATATCCTGGAGCCAATCATCTACCATGATTGTGTCCTCCGTGCCATCGAAATATCTCAGGTTCAGTCTAAAAAATCTAACAGATGTTCCAGAATCTGTTCTCCCACCTTGTTATAGGGCAGTCTGTAATCCTTGGGTCAACAAGGCATTCTGTTTTTGTCGTTGGAGCTGTTATTGCTGACGTTGCTATTTTTGTTGTTGTTGCACCACCATCTAGTATTGTTGGGCAGCCAACAACCCACAGATAATCTCTAGCAAGGTCGGGGTATCCAGTACCGCCGGTACTACGGGAGGTATCGAAACACCTGGAGCCTGCTGCTCTATTCCATTCATTGTGGGTTCAACTCGGATCCTTGGCTAGGGTTCCACAGAATTTTGTTCCACTGGCAACTCTATCTCTCTTATTTCTACAGCATTAGGGAAAAAAGAAGCCCTATTGAAGATCACAAGGAACATCAAGAACAGGACGAGAAAGAACAAGGAGGCAATCAATCTGGAAGAATTCAAGATAAGTATCGAAGAGGACAAATTCAGAATTTCAAGAAGGATCATGTTTGATTGAGACCCTTATGACCATGACACCCTACAAGTCTGAAGAATAGAACTGCATGGGCCACCACTAAAACCTTGTCATACCCCAGTACCAAAATACGGAGACGGACATGGCCAAATATCCCGTTCAGGGTGTTATACGCTGTACGGCAATCACGGTTGTATAAGACAAGTGGGTGCATGCTACAATCAAGTCTCCTATGGTCAAGAACTTCTATGCCTCAATCATCAACCAAGAACCAATAAGAATGAACATGTAAGATAAAGCAGTTAGGCGTCCCTGACTCTCTATCCGAATGATCATGAAACTAGTTATACAGGATGGTACACTAGTACATTATTAAGAGTACATGACCGTAAGTCAGCCGCAGTCTGAATAATATACAATCATGTAGAGGAACTAATGTCTAGATAAACCGGCTAACAGGTGCTGTCAGCTAAATGCTAAAAAGATAAAACAAAATGATACTCATAGTAGGGAAAAAGAAACCCACTCAAGTTCCTCGGTGGACATCCTCTTGGTGTGCGCCATCGGACTGCTACAGGACAACATCATCAGGCTTTGCTACTAAACCTAGCCAAACAAAACCAACGGGGTCAGGCCCCGATAGCAAGTACCACAAAGGAGCACAAGTGAATAAAGCAAAAACCAATAAAGTACATAAAATAGGAAATCCGTGCCACAACGGCAAGCGTATGACCTTTCATCGGAGCACTATAACACCTCAACAACCAAACAAGGACAAGAGGTGTCGCACTACTCCGAGACAGGGTACGACTGTCACTACCACTTTTCCATACAAGGGTATTTCTGTAATTTAGCTATTTTAAATGATTATAAATTTAATTATTTGCTGAGTTTTATAACTATTATATATTGTTAATAATATTTAGTTTTAGGTATAACCCTAGAAATCCATTAGGACAACCCTAATGAGTAAACCCTAGTTAGAAAACCCTATTTTAGCAAAGCCCTAGAATTTAAAATTTGGGTGAACCCTCAAAACCCTAGACTGACTTATCCTGAGTCTATTAGGTTCTACATGAGAGGGCCAAGGGGTTTAACCTAAAAACTAGGCATAGAAACCCTAAACCTAGGTTTAATATAAATAGGAAGCTTCTCACAAAGCCATCCTTCATATAGACAGGAGAAACCCTAGCCTCCACAAGAGAAACCATCTCCCCTCTCCAAAAAAATTCGAAACCCTAACCCTAGGTTCCATTCTCTCCTCCTCCAAAGCAAGGAAATCAGGAAACTTGGGTCAAGGAAACTCGGGAAGGAAGAACTTTCATAGAAGAACCTTCCCTGCAGGTAAAACTCTAGTTCTATTCCTTTAATTTCTGTTTTTTGATGGTAATGGCCATTAGGAACCCCAAATCTGTGTGTAGTTCGATTTTTAGGGTTTTTGGATTAGGTTTTGGTGACCAACATAGTTTTCCCTAATTTTCGTGAACCCTAACCCTAGGGGTTGCATGTAGATTTAATTCATCACCTACATGAAGGTTAGATCTCGATTTCTTAGGGTTTTGATTGAGGATTTATGGGGTTGTATGTAAATCGGCTTTCTGCCCTTCCTGTGTTTGATGAAATGTCTATTAGGGTTTACTTATATAGGTATTCTAATTTCTGTATAATTGATGTAGGAATCTATATGTATATATATGTATTGTGTGTTGGGGGCATTCATTTGTACATTAAGATTTGGGGAAGAACAGGGTGCAGTCGGGCAACTTGTGCCTGTGCACAGTCAAGGGGAGGGGGCAGAATTCTCTGTTCAGTCGGGTTCTGGGAATTTCTGTGTGTGCAGAGCAGTCGGGTTGGGGGAGAAATACATGTATATGTATGTATGAGGGTTGTGGTTACTCCTTGCTGTGCAGATTTCAGTGGTGTACTGTGTGTTCAGTGAATACATTTGGGTGTGTTCCAGTTTAGAGTATCAGTAGGATTTGGGGGAAATTTATGAATCTGTGTGTATGTGTGTATCCAAGTATGGAGTTAAGGTGAGTGAATTGTGAGGGTGTAAGGTTATGTATCAGTGTTTTGATTGGGGAAAAATCTGTTAAACTGGTCAGTGAACTGTGTGCATATGCCTGTGTATCCCTATGTTTTCCTGTGTGTGTAGAGTGTTGTTTCAGTTTTTGTATTGTCAGTGTGTACCCAGACATATATCCCTGTGTGTAGGTATGCAGACTGAGGGAGAAATTCAGTGTGCAGTGGCTGTGCTGGGTACCTACTGGGGGAAAGGAAACAGAAACATATATATGTGTGTGTACACTAGCACTGAAGGTGTTCAGTATAAGTGCCTGTGTGTGTGTGTTGTTATAGAGGGGTGTGTGTGTATACTGTCAGAAATTGTAAATTGTGTGGTGTAGGTATTAGAACAGGGGTTATCAGTGTGTGTGAGATGACTGAAACCTAGTGTCTAGTTGATTATGTATATCAGTGTGTGGGTAGATGATACTTTGAGTATCCTAATAACTGTGGGTATATGTGTGTTCAGTATAGCAGTTTTGGGTATGTGCAAGTCTGAGAGCAGTATCAGACAGTTTTGGGGTCCTGTTAGTGTGGAGACTTAGGTGAGTGTTTTGTGTCAGTTTAAAAAACTGTGTGTGTGTGTGTGTAGTATACAAAGTATAGCAGTACCAGTAAATTGGGTGTGAGTGTCTAAGTGAATTCCTATATGTGTTGAGAGTAGTTCAGTGAGTTGAGGGCTAAGAGTAAATTACCTGTGTGAGAAGGGTAGGCCTATGTATTTGTGTAAACTGTACAGCTACTACATTGTGTAAAATTAGAGTTCTGTCAGTAGCTAGAGGGGGAAGTGCATTACCTGTATAAACAGAGCAGTGTGTGTGGGCAATATGCTGAGGTAGCAGTTTAGTTGTGAGTACCTATGAGGTTTTGAGTGTCAGTATGTGTATGAGTTAGAAGTTAGCATCAGTTAAGTTAAGTATTAGTTTATAGTTAAGTAAGGTTCACATAATTAAGTTGTATACTTGATACCAATATGTATATATGAGTTATACATATTAGTTGCACCTAGTGTTGCCTTATTAACTAAGTATTAATTAGTATAAGTCTAGTAATGACTAGATTGACCAGAAAACCTAGTTTTGACTAGTAAACCTTAGAATCAACCTAGTATAGACTGATCCATGACCTAGAAGCAAGGTATTAACTAGTTTTGACCAAAACCTAGAGTTGACTTAGTAACACCTAGTTTAGACCTAGAAATGGCCTAGCACCCCATTTCAAATTAGCTAATCGCTTTTATTATTCCAAACATCATTTTAATATTGTTATCTTATATATATAGGTCCTTGTGATCCTACTTTGGACCTCGATCCTCACATTTTGCTCAGGACCACAGGCGAGTACATTCTCTGACAGTTTTCATGGTTAATTACTTCTATAAATTATAGTGTATTACATACTTGATTCCGACACTATGGATACACGGGTTAGCACCCTAGATCCCCATCATGAGGAGTCGTGATTGGAATCCATCGTGCTAGCTGGGGGATGGGGAACTATTAGTAGATTATGTGATCATATCCACACTTACCATGCATCATAGCTCACCCCACATCTCACGTCGGGTGCGGCCTGACCATCATCATGCCTCATAGCTGTTATATATGATTAGCCTGACCATTATCATGCATCATAGCTAACCATATGGTTAGCCTGACCTTCAAGAATCATAGCTAATCATATATAACCAGCCTGATCTAGTCCCAAGCCGATCACATAATAAACTAATATTTCAAACACTTAGTTAGATGTTTATCTTATTTCAGATTACTTGTTCTAGCATTCACTATTTATTGTTCATTGCTAGATGCTCTATTTGTCTATTTCATTTTCTCCTGTACTTCTCATTTTCAGCATTTATTTCCATCTTGTATCTCTTACACTGTTTATAGATTTTGTCAATTTAATGAAACTGCTGTTAGTGCTTGTGCTTCGCTCCAATCCTGACTGGATAACAACATTTTCAGAGAACCTGGAGGACTTTTGCCCTACTCATTACGGTCCAGGAATAGAGGGGGATTTCACCCCAGAAATCCCAGAGGAGGTGCCTATCCTAGAGGAGAACTTGCCTGCCCATGCTTAGATTATTTTTCTGCATTTATTGTTTTAGACTGAGACTGAGACTGAGATGTATTTATTTTTATTGTGACTTTGTGAGGTCATTCAGACCCAGGATTTGAGTTGGACTTCTTGTGTTTGGTTTAAATAGAACTCTTTTCAATTCTCATCGTGCCATTACGTTTTAGTTGTGATTGAGTATATTATAGAACTGTGATTCATTTATCATTGTCCTCCGTACGGAGTTGAGATTATTTGACAGGATATATTATGTTTAGACCTAGACAGCGTTCTACCGCCGATGCTGCGGCGTAGGCTGGACGTACCCACGACTCATGCCCAAATTCCGGGTGCGGGTCGTGACACGTTTTTAGTGGTGGCCCATGCAGGTCTAGTCTCCAGTCAGTAGTCTTAGAATCACATTAGAGCGATATTGTAGTAATAGGAATTAGGCCAAGGATATGCTCAATCACAATTAGGGAATTCTGATTCTTATGATACTACTCTTAATGATTTTCCTTTAGAAGTTTACTGTCCTTCCTTGATGATATCGTATTTATTGCCTTAATTGAATCTTTCGATCTGTCTTCAGGATGCCGCCAAGAAGGTCCCAGAGACTCGGAGCAGCAGATTCAGAGAGGTCTGCCACCTCTCGCGCTGCCGGACAGACATCAGCAGCACCTCCTACATCTCCAGTACATGTGGGAGTGTCTGCAGCATTCGGGGGTCCTCCACCACCAGTTCAGAGGGTCCCCACAGCTACGACGGCACCACCACCTCCACCACCACCAGCTCAGCATCCAGGAGGTGTGCCCGTCGATGGGGCACAGATGTTCGCTTTGATTCAGGGCATGGTCGATGCCCAGAGGACGTCGGCAGAGGCCCAGAGAGTGCAGGCTGAGGCACATCAGGCCCAGACAGAGATGATGAGGGTGAACATGGAGAATGCTCACCAAGTGGCTCTCCAAGCTGTGGAGAGAGTCACTCAGCAGCAGCAACAACCTGGTCAGCAACAACAGAGGCCGGGCACCATTGTGGACTTCAAGAGGATGATGCCTCGGGAGTTCAAGGGGACAGAAGGGATACTCTACGCCGATGATTGGCTAGAGGACATCGAGAGGAACTTGCATTTGGCGCAGCTTCCAGAGGCGCTCAAGATCGAGGCCGCTGGCAGCCAGATGTTCGACATTGCCTTGACGTGGTTTCGCACGGAGCCGAGACTCTTGCGCGGGGGACTCACTTGGGAGGCTTTCAAGGAGCTCTTCAAAGAAAAGTTCTTTCCTGATGTCGCCCTGGGAGCTTTGGAGAGTCAGTTCCATGACTTAGCCCAGGGGAGCTCGTCCGTCGACGAGTATGCCGCGGAGTTTAGCCGTCTGAGCCGCTTCGCGCCATCGATGATTAGAGATCCGGGGGACAGGGCCCGGAAATTCAGAAAGGGGCTGACAAGGGAGATCAAGTCTTGCACGTCGGGACGTCGCACAGCTACCTACGAGGGCATATTGATGGATGCCCAAGTAGCCGAGGACGACTTGGGTCTCAGGCCCAAGAGGGGACGCGATGGTTCCGGAGGAGCAAACAGTAGTACGGGACCGGGCAAGCGTCCACACTTTCAGCAGCAACAGCAGAGACCCTTTCAGCAGCATCAGGTACCAGCCCGAGGACAGGTCCAGCAGCAGCAACAGAGACAGAACCAGCCCGCCATCCAGTGTGCGTACTGCGGGAAGATGGGACATACTAGAGATATCTGCAGGAAGAGATTGGGCTCATGTCTATCCTGTGGATCAACGACACACCAGCTGAAGGATTGCCCTACCTTTCGTCCAGGTCAGGGTGGAGCAGCCGCCCAGAGAGGATCAGACAGGGTGCCTACCGCACCAGGAGGCCAACAACAGAGGGGACCACTTCCACCACAACATCAGAAGTTCGCCCAGCATCAGCAGCAGAGAGGTGCACCCCAGGGGCGAGCGTACGCCATGGCAGTCGAGGAGATCGAGCCAGCAGGAGACTTGATCACAGGTTCGGTTCTTCTCGATTGTATTCCTGCATTTACCTTATTCGACTCTGGCGCTTCCCATAGTTTTGTGTCTGTATCATATGCACTTCGACATCATTTAGACACAGAACCATTAGCTAGGACTTACAAGATCATGACTGGTGGAGGTATTATCCTAGTCTGTGATCACTGCAAGGACCGGAGAGTGTCAGTAGGAGGCCGAGACTTGAGCGTGAGCTTACTTGTCATGCCACTTCCGGGGTACGATATTGTACTCGGAATGGACTGGTTGAGTAGGCATCATGCTACGATAGATTGTTATAGAGGCAGAGTATTGTTTAGACCACCAGGAGAGCCGGAGTTTGAGGTCGTCAGAGGAACCGCGGAACAGAGAGGGAGCACATTTTGCGGAGCCAGGACGGAAGAAGAGGAGTTGCCACATCCTCTGATAGCGGAATTCCTGGATGTATTTCCAGAGGAGTTGCCAGGCTTGCCGCCAGACAGAGACGTTGAGTTCTCTATAGACTTGGTTCCAGGAGCGGAGCCCATTTCACAACATGTCTATAGAGTCAACAACAGCGAGCTGGCAGAACTGAAGAAGCAAGTTGAGGAGCTGCAGGACAAAGGCTTCATCAAATCCAGTTCATCACCATGGGGAGCTCCGATATTGTTCGTACCGAAGAAGGACGGCACGGTGCGCATGTGCATTGATTATAGAGCTTTGAACAATATCACCATCAAGAACAAGTACCCGCTGCCGAGGATAGATGATCTTTTCGACCAGTTGAGCGGGGCGAGGGTGTTTTCAAAGATTGATTTGAGGTCAGGCTATCACCAGGTGAAGGTGAAGAAAGAAGACACGCCGAAGACAGCTTTTCGGACCAGATACGGCCAGTTTGAGTTCATGGTGATGCCATTTGGTTTAACCAATGCACCGGCAGTATTCATGAACTTGATGAACAAGGTGTTCCACCAGTACCTTGACAAGTTCGTGGTGGTGTTTATCGACGATATTCTTGTGTATTCCAAGACCCCGGAGGAGCACGAAGAGCACCTGAGATTGGTCTTAGAGACTCTCAGGAGGGAGAAGCTGTACGGGAAACTCTCTAAGTGTGAATTCTTCCTTGACAAGGTCGAATTTCTTGGGCATGTGGTATCGGGTGACGGAATCTCGGTTAACCCAAAGAAGATCGAGGCAGTAGAGTCGTGGGCTACCCCCAGTTCGGTAGCTGAGATCAGGAGTTTTCTCGGGCTAGCAGGATACTACAGGAGGTTTGTACAAGACTTCTCCAAGATTGCAGCGCCTATGACCAGACTGACTAGGAAGGATGTGGATTTTGTTTGGACGGAGGAGTGCCAGGCTGCATTTGATGAGCTGAAGAAAAGGTTGACGACAGCTCCAATTTTGACGTTGCCATCAGGGACAGGTGGTTTCACCATCTACAGTGATGCTTCAGGGAAGGGCCTGGGATGTGTTCTTCAACAGCACGGGAAGGTAATTGCCTATGCTTCCAGGCAGTTGCGCCCTCATGAAAAGAATTATCCCACTCACGATTTAGAGTTGGCAGCAGTTATCTTCGCTCTAAAGCTGTGGAAACATTACCTGTACGGAGAGCGTATAGAGATCTTCACAGACCACAAGAGCTTGAAGTACGTATTCACACAGAAGGAGCTGAACATGAGGCAGAGGAGATGGTTGGAGTTGATGAAAGACTTTGACATCTCATTGCAGTACCACCCAGGGAAGGCTAACGTAGTCGCCGATGCCTTGAGCAGGTATCCGATGGCTATGTACTTGACGATAGATAGGCATTTGTTGGCTGATCTGGAAAGCTTGGAGATTGAAGTGTTAGTTCCCAGTGCTGAGATTCAGATGTGGGGATTGCAGATATAGTCCGAGCTGATGGACAGGATCAGAGCTGCGCAGTACGATGATGAGACTCTGAGGAGTATCAGAGCACAGGTTCAGATGGGATTGTCGGACGACTTTACTATCGCAGATGATGGTTCCTTACGACACGGCACAAGGATATGTGTGCCTAGCGGGGAGCTGCGCGAGGAGGTTTTGCAGGAGGCACACCGCTCTCAGTACTCGATGCATCCCGGTGCCAACAAGATGTATCGAGACTTGAGGGAGCACGTATGGTGGTATGGAATGAAGCGCGAGGTAGCACGCTTCGTATCTCGGTGTCTAGTGTGCCAGCAGGTAAAGGCAGACCGGCAGAGGCCAGGAGGTTTGCTTCAACCTTTACCGATTCCAGAATGGAAATGGGAGCACGTGACCATGGATTTCGTTTCAGGGCTTCCCCGTTCTCCAGGAGGGAAGGACGCGATTTGGGTCATCGTGGACAGGTTGACCAAATCAGCCCATTTCTTACCTTTCAAGGTGGGCACGTCGACAGAGAGGCTCGCAGAGATGTACGTGCGACAGATTGTTAGGCTTCATGGAGTTCCTGTGAGCATCGTCTCAGATCGGGATAGTCGTTTCACTTCCCACTTCTGGAGGAGTCTGCAGGCTAGCTTGGGCACTCAGCTCAAGTTCAGTACCGCATATCACCCCCAGACAGACGGGCAGTCTGAAAGGACTATTCAGACTCTCGAGGATATGCTACGCACTTGCGTTCTAGATCTCGGAGGTTCTTGGGAGGATCATCTGCACCTGGTAGAGTTCGCTTACAACAACAGCTACCAGGCCAGCATCGAGATGTCACCATTTGAGGCTCTTTATGGACGGAGGTGTCGTACACCGCTATCGTGGGACGACGTTGGAGAGAGAGCCTTGTTAGGACCAGAAATGGTCGTGGATGCAGCAGAAAAGGTGAAACTCATCAGAGACAGACTGCGAGTGGCGCAGGACAGACAACGGCATTGGGCCGACAGCCACCGTAGACCCCTTGAGTTTCAGGTATAGATTGTTGTTTTCTGGCTTATGTTTGTTTGTTTAGACTGCGTATTGAAACTATTTTTGTGTTAGGTTGGCGATCTAGTGTTCCTACGGATTTCTCCGACGCGTGGAACGATTCGTTTTGGCAGAGGCGGAAAGCTTAGCCCACGCTACATCGGACCCTTCGGTATTCTTGCGAAGATAGGTGCAGTGGCGTATAGACTAGACTTGCCGCCTGCATTAGAGGGAGTGCATGATGTGTTCCACGTGTCGCAGCTGAGACGGTACGTGGCAGACCCTAGTCACGTACTTGATCACTCGGAGATTGAGGTTGGTCCGACGCTCAGCTACCCTGAGCAGCCCGTGGAGATCTTGGACCGCAGAGAGAAGGTGTTGCGGAACCAAACTATTCCCTTGGTTCGTGTTGCATGGAGACATCACTCTCCAGGGGAGTCGACCTGGGAGAGAGAAGACGAAATGCGCGAGCAATACCCTTATCTCTTCCAGACTTGAGGTATATTCCTTTTCTGATTTCATTTCTTGTTGTAGTTCAGTCCAATTTCGAGGACGAAATTTCTTTTAGGAGGGTAGACTTGTCACTACTACTTTTCCATACAAGGGTATTTCTGTAATTTAGCTATTTTAAATGATTATGAATTTAATTATTTGCTGAGTTTTATAACTATTATATATTGTTAATAATATTTAGTTTTAGGTATAACCCTAGAAATCCATTAGGACAACCCTAATGAGTAAACCCTAGTTAGAAAACCCTATTTTAGCAAAGCCCTAGAATTTAAAATTTGGGTGAACCCTCAAAACCCTAGACTGACTTATCCTGAGTCTATTAGGTTCTACATGAGAGGGCCAAGGGGTTTAACCTAAAAACTAGGCATAGAAACCCTAAACCTAGGTTTAATATAAATAGGAAGCTTCTCACAAAGCCATCCTTCATATAGACAGGAGAAACCCTAGCCTCCACAAGAGAAACCATCTCCCCTCTCCAAAAAAATTCGAAACCCTAACCCTAGGTTCCATTCTCTCCTCCTCCAAAGCAAGGAAATCAGGAAACTTGGGTCAAGGAAACTCGGGAAGGAAGAACTTTCATAGAAGAACCTTCCCTGCAGGTAAAACTCTAGTTCTATTCCTTTAATTTCTGTTTTTTGATGGTAATGGCCATTAGGAACCCCAAATCTGTGTGTAGTTCGATTTTTAGGGTTTTTGGATTAGGTTTTGGTGACCAACATAGTTTTCCCTAATTTTCGTGAACCCTAACCCTAGGGGTTGCATGTAGATTTAATTCATCACCTACATGAAGGTTAGATCTCGATTTCTTAGGGTTTTGATTGAGGATTTATGGGGTTGTATGTAAATCGGCTTTCTGCCCTTCCTGTGTTTGATGAAATGTCTATTAGGGTTTACTTATATAGGTATTCTAATTTCTGTATAATTGATGTAGGAATCTATATGTATATATATGTATTGTGTGTTGGGGGCATTCATTTGTACATTAAGATTTGGGGAAGAACAGGGTGCAGTCGGGCAACTTGTGCCTGTGCACAGTCAAGGGGAGGGGGCAGAATTCTCTGTTCAGTCGGGTTCTGGGAATTTCTGTGTGTGCAGAGCAGTCGGGTTGGGGGAGAAATACATGTATATGTATGTATGAGGGTTGTGGTTACTCCTTGCTGTGCAGATTTCAGTGGTGTACTGTGTGTTCAGTGAATACATTTGGGTGTGTTCCAGTTTAGAGTATCAGTAGGATTTGGGGGAAATTTATGAATCTGTGTGTATGTGTGTATCCAAGTATGGAGTTAAGGTGAGTGAATTGTGAGGGTGTAAGGTTATGTATCAGTGTTTTGATTGGGGAAAAATCTGTTAAACTGGTCAGTGAACTGTGTGCATATGCCTGTGTATCCCTATGTTTTCCTGTGTGTGTAGAGTGTTGTTTCAGTTTTTGTATTGTCAGTGTGTACCCAGACATATATCCCTGTGTGTAGGTATGCAGACTGAGGGAGAAATTCAGTGTGCAGTGGCTGTGCTGGGTACCTACTGGGGGAAAGGAAACAGAAACATATATATGTGTGTGTACACTAGCACTGAAGGTGTTCAGTATAAGTGCCTGTGTGTGTGTGTTGTTATAGAGGGGTGTGTGTGTATACTGTCAGAAATTGTAAATTGTGTGGTGTAGGTATTAGAACAGGGGTTATCAGTGTGTGTGAGATGACTGAAACCTAGTGTTTAGTTGATTATGTATATCAGTGTGTGGGTAGATGATACTTTGAGTATCCTAATAACTGTGGGTATATGTGTGTTCAGTATAGCAGTTTTGGGTATGTGCAAGTCTGAGAGCAGTATCAGACAGTTTTGGGGTCCTGTTAGTGTGGAGACTTAGGTGAGTGTTTTGTGTCAGTTTAAAAAACTGTGTGTGTGTGTGTGTAGTATACAAAGTGTAGCAGTACCAGTAAATTGGGTGTGAGTGTCTAAGTGAATTCCTATATGTGTTGAGAGTAGTTCAGTGAGTTGAGGGCTAAGAGTAAATTACCTGTGTGAGAAGGGTAGGCCTATGTATTTGTGTAAACTGTACAGCTACTACATTGTGTAAAATTAGAGTTCTGTCAGTAGCTAGAGGGGGAAGTGCATTACCTGTATAAACAGAGCAGTGTGTGTGGGCAATATGCTGAGGTAGCAGTTTAGTTGTGAGTACCTATGAGGTTTTGAGTGTCAGTATGTGTATGAGTTAGAAGTTAGCATCAGTTAAGTTAAGTATTAGTTTATAGTTAAGTAAGGTTCACATAATTAAGTTGTATACTTGATACCAATATGTATATATGAGTTATACATATTAGTTGCACCTAGTGTTGCCTTATTAACTAAGTATTAATTAGTATAAGTCTAGTAATGACTAGATTGACCAGAAAACCTAGTTTTGACTAGTAAACCTTAGAATCAACCTAGTATAGACTGATCCATGACCTAGAAGCAAGGTATTAACTAGTTTTGACCAAAACCTAGAGTTGACTTAGTAACACCTAGTTTAGACCTAGAAATGGCCTAGCACCCCATTTCAAATTAGCTAATCGCTTTTATTATTCCAAACATCATTTTAATATTGTTATCTTATATATATAGGTCCTTGTGATCCTACTTTGGACCTCGATCCTCACATTTTGCTCAGGACCACAGGCGAGTACATTCTCTGACAGTTTTTATGGTTAATTACTTCTATAAATTATAGTGTATTACATACTTGATTCCGACACTATGGATACACGGGTTAGCACCCTAGATCCCCATCATGAGGAGTCGTGATTGGAATCCATCGTGCTAGCTGGGGAATGGGGAACTATTAGTAGATTATGTGATCATATCCACACTTACCATGCATCATAGCTCACCCCACATCTCACGTCGGGTGCGGCCTGACCATCATCATGCCTCATAGCTGTTATATATGATTAGCCTGACCATTATCATGCATCATAGCTAACCATATGGTTAGCCTGACCTTCAAGAATCATAGCTAATCATATATAACCAGCCTGATCTAGTCCCAAGCCGATCACATAATAAACTAATATTTCAAACACTTAGTTAGATGTTTATCTTATTTCAGATTACTTGTTCTAGCATTCACTATTTATTGTTCATTGCTAGATGCTCTATTTGTCTATTTCATTTTCTCCTGTACTTCTCATTTTCAGCATTTATTTCCATCTTGTATCTCTTACACTGTTTATAGATTTTGTCAATTTAATGAAACTGCTGTTAGTGCTTGTGCTTCGCTCCAATCCTGACTGGATAACAACATTTTCAGAGAACCTGGAGGACTTTTGCCCTACTCATTACGGTCCAAGAATAGAGGGGGATTTCACCCCAGAAATCCCAGAGGAGGTGCCTATCCTAGAGGAGAACTTGCCTGCCCATGCTTAGATTATTTTTCTGCATTTATTGTTTTAGACTGAGACTGAGACTGAGATGTATTTATTTTTATTGTGACTTTGTGAGGTCATTCAGACCCAGGATTTGAGTTAGACTTCTTGTGTTTGGTTTAAATAGAACTCTTTTCAATTCTCATCGTGCCATTACGTTTTAGTTGTGATTGAGTATATTATAGAACTGTGATTCATTTATCATTGTCCTCCGTACGGAGTTGAGATTATTTGACAGGATATATTATGTTTAGACCTAGACAGCGTTCTACCGCCGATGCTGCGGCGTAGGCTGGACGTACCCACGACTCATGCCCAAATTCCGGGTGCGGGTCGTGACAACGACTAACCAATTATTAATACGACGAAGGTATAACACCTCAATATAATCCAGGACACACATGCCATAATACAAGCTAAGATATAATTATAATATGCAGCTTTTGTACATGAACTATTGTGACACAATGGCGCAACCCTAAAACCAAACAAGGACAAGGGTTTAACCGTTGTACCACAATAGTTCAGGTCCCTAGACTACCAGCACATACTCTGCTAGATCGGCCAATCTATCCTACGGCTTGTTATATAGAGTCTGAGTTATCTCAGAAATAATGTATAATAAGTATCCTCATATCATGTCAGTGTCGAACATGAGCTAACTGAACCAAATAAATAAAATAGGCACTTGTAGGATGCACCAGTCCCCCATAGGGCCACCACGCTAAAAATAAGGTTTTAGCGGTTCCAGTGTTCCTATAGTGAAACAGTGGCTCGTCATAATAATAGTCAAATACTGCACTCCACTAAGGTAGATGATATACAGTATATGTGGTGGCCAGCCCATAGCGCACTTAGAATGAATCTCTGTGGGAAGGTTCGTTGGCATGATCTTGGGATATCATTCCCTCCTAATGTTACTACCACTTTTAGTTACCTAATTAACCCTATGTTGTTGTTGAAATCTCAAGACGTGGTCACATGAGAATTTTTCTTAAGATATCGTACAAATTACAGGCACGCTAGATACGAATCCATGGAAGTCAAATATTGATTCACCTGAGCGTGTATGCAATATTTAGACAAATAATATCCTAGCCACACTTTGGTAGTTGACTCGCTTATTATGCCCGTGCTGGAGAAATAATATATAAATATTTGGGGGCATTCTCGATGCACAACCAAATATAATCACTTAACAAGTGATAGTATGTGTCGTACCTTGGCGCACATTGAATCATAAGCAATTATCAAGCAATAGTGGTATCAGCACGGATACAGTATTCGAGTCCAATCACCAAACTTACAGTTGGTCATATGAGTCTTATCACATGGGGACACTTGGTTAAGATATAATCTCCTCAAATCAGGTACACCGACTATCAATCAATTTGAAAGTTTAAATTTATGATATGAACTCTTCGAATCAACAATTATGCCACCGAACGTGAGTAAGGAAGAAAAGTGTGAACTACTCTGGAGCAGATCCATAATCCTTAAACCAAATAAGGACCGGAATTGCAGATCGTCTCTCGAGCAGAACTACGCCCCTCACTCTATCCGACGAACAAAGGATAAGTTATCTACTAATCTGAGTTTACTATGGGTTGCCACATGGTCTACTACAACATATAATCATACTATGCACATAGTCAGTTCTAGCACCTAGCCAGGTCTAGCACAGTCTGGTTACTAAGTCCATTCTTCCTTAGAATAACAAAAATAAGAAGCCACGATCAACGACATAGGGTACGATAAGAAACATTCCAAATAAAATAATTAAATCCAGGAAATCGTGGAACGTGTACATAGATTACTAGGGACACATAGGATTTCATACGCGTATGAGAAGTGCACGCATGGATTGTCTTATGGGTCAGGCCGCATGCACTGATCAGGCGCATGAGGAACTAGCCGCATGGACGAGCTGGCCGCATGGGTCACTTGGCTGCATGCTCAGGGTCAAGGTCTACTCCTTGGGACAAGTATTGAAGTGACGAGCAATAAATAAAGTGTCAGTGATGTGACATAAAGTGACTGATGCAATAAAGTGTGTCAGAGAAAAAAGACAAAACCAAAGAAAAGTGCCAACGGTTCAGAGCCATGCGTCCAGGAAAAATAGTGGCTGCATGTTCTCCAGGCCGCATAAGTGTCGGTACCGCATATGGAGTCAATGCCGTATGGAGTCGATGTCGCATGGAGTTCTCTCAGAATTAGTAAAATTTTCATTCATTCAGTGAATAAAAGCACAAGGTATTCAATGACACTTATGTAAATTAGCAATCATGCATCCAACAAGATGGATGCATGATATCAGTATGCGGCATGAGTTTAGGCCGCATAACCCTCTTGGGCCGCATGGCACTCTCAGCCACATATGCTCACTGGCCGTATGGGAACTTCATCTTTCCAACAGCAGGTTCGACCTTGGCGGAAAAGCACCAAAAACTAAAATCTTGTTTTCTTCATAAAAACTTTATTTTAACTCCGAATCCAGTAAAACAAAGGCCAAAATTCTCGAAATAAAATGCTCTAACATAAGGAACAACTAGTTTTCGAAAACACTAAGTTTTAGTAGATCAAAATCAAGAAAAACTTATAAAATACATAAAAACCCTAATCTTGAAACTCAAATATACAGAAATATATACATCAAAATCCAAAACTCTAAGAACTAATTATGATCAGCAACTCAAGGAGGATATTTTCCATCAAACATATTTTTTAAAACAACATATATATAAAAATTTAAAAATTTATGGCTTTACCACTTTGAGCAAGATGTACTTACCTTGGTGGACTAACAAACCTCTTCCCAGAACCAAGTCTAGGGATAGGGCTTAGGGTTTCGGTTAAGGAAAGCTCTTGAGGGAAAGAGGAAGAAGAAAGAAGAAGGGAAGTAGAAATAAGGAAGAATGAGAGAGGAGAGAGAAATCTATATATATATACCAAGTGGAGAAATGAGGGTATCCCTAGGATTAAGTCATGACACTCTCCAACCAAGTCTCAACCATCCAAAATAGGCTTAGTGGTTCCAAGAGTGAACCGGGTCTGGTATCCATCCTATATACGGGTCCTAGCACGGGTCCATGGCAATTGCCAAGGTGTTCACTACTGGTCTCGGATAGTCTCCTACAATAAACAGGAATATAATTAAATAAATACAACATATTTTACAGGAATCAACATGTAAATACAGCATGAATATATCTACAAATTTTTTTTTTAATATCATAAATTCAAGAATACCAAATCTGGGAACGGGTGTGACATCTCTACCCACCTTAGAAAAATTTTGTCCTCGAAATTTGCTAGGCTAGTCGAGCTGATCATCAAGCAAGAAAACTCATAGACCAAGATGGGGACTCATAATCCAAAAAACCTCATGAACTATCGAATCTCATGAACTATATCTAACTGAATACCAAGCATAACGAAATAGGTAGGCAATAAAAAATAATAGTAATAAATAAAGGCACAAGCAATCCACACAATCAAAAGGAAAAAAAAGAATTGGGGGCATACAAATACATATGTCTCCCGAGTCAGTCAAAATAGGAATCCGTCCTCGCTGGCCTATGTTGACTCCCAAAATGGACAGGGACCAAGTCTCGAGATAAATCGGTACCAACGACTTAGTCAAGAATATGACTCTGTTTAGGACGTAACTTCGTAGTCGGGACATATTATATATATCATGTATCATGAGATACGAAGACAGATGAGTGAGATGAAAGATTATCTCCACTTGTCGAATATACAAAATCGAAAAGATAGATAAAACTGGAAGAACTCAAATCTCACCCTCAACTTGACCATCTTCTTCTAACATATGTTCTAGCACGCCAAACTCAGCTTGCACATATCTCGGTGCTGTTGGAACTCTGTCATGAGGATGTCTCTGCTGAACAAACTGACGTTATCTCAGGTGAAACACCTGTGCTTGCGTCAACATCGGATGTTTGGCTAACGGCCGAACTACTAAAATTGGCTCTTGATACGAAACTGCTCCTGGAGCTGGCAATGCTGGGAATTGTTGATACGGTCCTTCCTGCCTCTGCAAGCTGAGCTGGCAACGCTAACATGTGGTTAGAACCCTCACACCTTAAGCATCTTCCACTCGCCATCCTACATACATCCTGAGTGTGACCTCTTTTGCCACAATAGATACATTATGTTGGATTCATCGGACATTGTTGATGTTGTCTCGGTTGTCGTTGCCAAGTTGTCCTTGTCTCATCTGATGCCACCAGCCCCCATGCCAAATCATGACTACTAATGCTGGGTGCTAGTCCTCCCACATTATTCTGTCCATGAGGCCTCTTCTGATCTACTCTTCTTGATGCCATCCTTTGGGAAGTAAGCTCAACCCTCTTGGCTACTATCAATTCTGCCTCTAAGGTCTGGTAGTCGTGTACCTCTACTATGTGCAAGATATCCATCTGAAGTCCCTGCTGGAACCTTATTGCTCTCTCCAACATAGTTGCCACCATGGTCGGCACAAATCTGCTAAGTTGACAAAATTCTGCCGCATAGCCGTCTACTGTCCTTCCAGCTTGCTTGAGGTTAATGAACATTTGCTGCAACTCATGCTAAGCTAGAATCCCAAAGTATTTTACCCTGAATCGGGTCCTAAAATTCTTCCATAAAATAGGATGTCTCAATCATACCTCCATCGTAGCCCACCAATCTCTTGCCGGATCTTGGAGTTGTAGGTGAACCAGGTTAACTTGTTCCTCGGCCGAAACTTTAGCCGCTGTTAGAATGGTCTCAATATCCTAGAGCCAATCATCTGTCGTTGTTGTGTTCGCTGAAACTTTAGTCGCTGTCAAAATCTAACAGATGCCCCAGAATCTGTTCTCCTGCCTTGTTCTAGAGCTGTTTGTAATCCTTGGTTCAATAGGATATTATGTTCTTACTGCTGGAGCTGTTGTTGCTAATTTTGCTATTGTTGTTGTTGCACCACCATTTGGTGTTGTTGGGTAGCCAACTACCCACGGATAATCGTTAGCAAGGTCAGGGTATCCAGTACTGTTGGCACTGCGGGAGGTATCAGAACACCTGGAGCATGCTGCTTTATCCCATTCATTATGGGTTCAACTCGGATCCTTGGCTGGGATTCCACAGGATTTTGTCCCACTGGCAACTCTACCTCTCTTGTTGCCGTAGCATTAGGGAAAAGAGAAGTCCTAAAGAAGAGCACAAGGAACATCAAGAACAGAATGAGAAAGAAAAAGAAAGCAATCAATCTGGAAGAATTCAAGCTGAGTTTCGAAGATGAAGAATTAAGAATTTCAAGAAGGATCATATTTAATTGAGACCCCTATGACCATGACACCCTACAATTCTGAAGAACAGACCTGCATGGACTACTACTAAAACTTTATCATATCCCAGTACCAAAATACGGAGACGAACATGGCCAACTACACCGTACAAGTTGCTATATGTCATACAACGATCACGGCTGTATAAGACAATGGGGTGCATGCTACAATCAAGTCTCCTATGGTCAAGAACTTCTATGTCTCTATCATTAACCATGAATCAATAAGAACGAACATGTAAGATAAAGTAGTTAGGCGTCCCTGATGCTCTATCAGAATGATCATAAAATTAGTTATACAGGATGGTACACTAGTACATTATCAAGAGTACATGACTGTAAGTCAGCTGCGGTCTGAATAATATACAATCATGTAGAGGAACTAATGTTCAGATAAACCGACTAATAGGTGTCATTGGATAAACGCCAAAAAGGTAAAACAAAATGATACTCACAGTGGGAAAGAAGAAACCTACACAAGTTCCTCGGCGGACATCCTTCTGGTGTGCGCCATCGGACTGATATAGGACAGGATCCTCGAGCTCTGCTACTAAACCTGGCCAAACAAAACCAGTGGGGTCAGGCCCCAATAGCAAGTATCATAAATGAGCATAAGTGAATGAAGCAAAAACTAATAAAGTACATAAAATAGAAAATTTGTGCCAGAACGACAAGTGTATGACCTTTCATCGGAGCAGTAGGACACCTCTACAACCAAACAAGGACAAGAGGTGTCGCGCTACTCCGAGATAGGGTACAACTAATCAATTATGAACATGACGAAGGTATACCACATCAATATAATCCAGGATACACATGCCATAATATAAGCTAAGATATAGTTATAATATACAGCTTCGGTACATGACCTATTGTGACACATTGGCGTAATCCTAAATCCAAATAAGGACAAGGATTGAACTGTCGCACCACAATAGTTCAGGTCCCTAGACTTCCATTACATACTCTGTTAGATCGGCCAATCAATCCTACGGCTTGTTATGTGGTGTCTAAGTTATCTCAGAAATAATGTATAATAAGTATCCTTATATCACGCCAGTGTCGAACATGAGCTAACCGAACCAAATAAATAAAACAGGCACTTGCAGGATGCACCAGTCCTCCGTAGGGCCACCACGATAAAAATATGGTATTAGCGGTTCCAGTATTCCTATAGCGAAACAGTGGCTCGACATAATAATAGTCAGATACTGCACTCCACTAAGGCAGATGATATACAGTATATGTGGTGGCCAACCCACAGTGCACTTAGAATGAATCTCTGTGGAAATGTTCGTTGGCATGATCTCGGGATACTGTTTTCTCCCAATGTTATTACCACTTTTAGTTACCTAATTAACCATATATTCTTGTTGAAATCTCAAGGCGTGGTCACATGAGAATTTTTCTTAAGATATCGTACAAAGTACGGACACGCTAGATACGAATTCATGGAAGTCAAATCTAGATTCACCTGAGCGCGTATGCAACATTCAGACAATAAATATCCTAGCCACGCTTTGGTAGTTGACTCACTTATTATGTCCGTGCTGGGAAAACAATATATAAATATTTATAATATTACGCGTTCAAGAATTTGGAGCCATTCTCGATGCACAACCCAAATATAATAACATAATACGTGACATGATGTGTGGTACTTCGGTGCATATTGAATCGTAAATAATTATCAGGCAATAGTGGTATCAACACGGATACAGTATTCGAGTCCAATCACCAAACTTACAGTTGGTTATATGAGTCATATCACATGTGCCACCGAACGTGAGTAAGGGGGAAAAGTGTGAACTACTCCGGAGCAGATCCACAATCCTTAAACCAAACAAGGATCATGATTGTAGATCATCTCCCGAGCAGAACTACGCCCCTCACTCTATCTGACGAACAAATGATAGGTTATCTACTAATCTGAGTTTACTATGGGTTGCCACATGGTCTACTACAACATATAATCATACTATGCACATAGTCAGTTCTAGCACCTAGCCAGGTCTAGCACAGTCTGGTTACTAAGTCCATTCCTTCTTAGAATAACACAAACAAAAAGCCACGATCAATCACATAGGGTGCGATAAAAAATATTTTAGCCTTCGCTACACCATCTTTTCTACCATCTACGCCTCTATCATAACCTCTCCGTCAGTCCCAATCATCGACCTCCTGCTCGTTTTACTCCCGACTGTTTCGGTCCACCGGACAAGTTTGGTTTTGCTACATTAGTCTTATATTCTCCACATTTTTATTCCTTTCTTACTTCTATCCATACTACACGAGAGCCTAGTTCATATCAAGAGATTGTTCAGTACCCTGAGTGGCAAGAGGCTATGACAGAGGATTTTTATGTATTTCAGCAAACATGTACTTGGGATATTCCACTTCCAAATGAGGTTCAGCCTGTTAGTTCTAAATGGGTCTTCAAGGTCAAGTATTGACCTGATGGATCTATTGAGCGACACAAGGCTCGCCTTGTTGCCCAAAATTTTATACAAGAGTATGAGATTGACTATGGTGAGATATATGCACATGTCGCTCAGATGACCACAGTTCGTATATTACTAGCTATTGCTGCCGCTCGTCAGTGGCCACTCTATCAGATGGATGTGTAGAATACCTTTCTTCATGGTTCTTTATTCGAGGTTGTCTATATGGAGCCCCTTAAGGACTTTCTACTCTGCCGAGACATGTTTGTCGCCTTCGTCGTGCTATCTATGGTCTCAAGCAAGCTCCCCGAGCTTGGTTTGAGTATTTTCGGAGTGCTATATGCGAGACAGGTTTTTAGCAGGCGTTTTGAGGATCATTATTTGTTTGTGTGCTCGTCACCGCAGGGGCGAGTTCTTTTTTTACTTTATGTAAATGACATAATTTTGATTGACGATGATTTAGTAGGGATTGCAGCTACTCAGAGGTACCTTTATCAGCAGTTTCAGGTGAAAGACTTTGACAACTTTAATATTTTCTTGGACTCGAGATTGTATAATGTAAACCCCCTGATTTTAATTTTAAATTTTAAATTTTTATTATTTATTATTGGTATGATGTAATTATTTAGATTAAGGAAGAATTTTTATTATTTTTAGCTAATTAGAAAAAATATATAATTCATGGATATATATTTATGTATATTTGTTAATTATAAATATTACACACAAAAAAATATTTTTGGGTGTACAACTATTGTTAAAGTATTATAGATTTTTCTAGAAATTATTTGAGGTACAAACCTATTTATAAATGGATATATATATATATACACATATATATAGGATAATATAAAATAATAATAATAATAATAATAATAATAATAATAATAATAATAATAATAATAATAATAATAATATTAAACCCAACCCGAAACCCAAACCCACACAGTAACCCCCTCCGTTCAGCTACAGTAACCCCCGACCCCTCGGCTTCTTCTTTCCGTAACCCCGTTCTGTATAAACCACCACTGCCATCACCACCAACCCCTTGTGCCACCGGAGCGCCACCACGTCGGCCATATCCGCCCTGGCTATCACTCGTGTGAGCCCTGTCCCATTCGACCGCCACCATCATCATCCGACCACCACCACCACCACCACCGTCGACCCCGACTTCCAGTGCCGCCGCAGACATAGGCTCCTACCGCAGCCTCCCTACGCGGCTACGACAGTACGCGCGTGGGCGCGTGCGCGACAACGGCTACAGCAGCAGCAATCCGCCGATGACCTCCCCAGCGAGCCCTGACGACCGACGACCCCCGGCGAGTACCCCCTGCTGGACGACCTCCCTCGTGCTTTCTCGAGACCGAACATGGTCGATTCTCCTCCCCGCGACCAAGAACGCCATAAAAATGAGCAAGAATTTAGTTTCAACGAGTCAACTTCATGGCGCATTACCGCTCTCCTCGCTGGTCCAAATCTTGTGCCACCTTCTCTGGTAAGATATCTATCTAACCCCCTTCCAGCATCTTCAATTAGTTTATTCTAATTTGAATTAGGTTGATAATTAATCGAGTTCCAAAATCAATAAAAATATATTTTTGAAAACCTAAATTTTCACGAAACGGGGTGCGTCCCGTCAAACGAGACGACTTCGTCGCACGAGAATTTTACCGAAAGACGCTTATCGTCAACGCGGATGTGTGAGATTTTTCAGAACTTGATTTGGATGTGCGTGTACACTTGAATCAATGCGTATCCGTCGAAATATACCGTATCAGCCTATTCCGACACCTTGTCATAATTTTGTGTGTACTTGTCATTTTGTAATAAAACTTGCACCATCGGATTCGCAGCGTTACTCTGGTTCTGTGACCCTAGTTTGGTTCAATTCTGAGAACGTTGACGAAATACCATTTCGCGGGCCTCACGATTCTACTTGACGGGTAATTTTGTGATCGGCCCCACGGTTCCACTTGACTATCACTCACAAACTCGCCTTCCCATTTTTGTGTAAGTCATATAATATTTGTGACGCAATTGTGCACCCAAATGACACCTAGATATCCTTTTCCGTTACGGACAATTTTAATACACAACATTGATTCAATTCTTCCGACAACTTTGGAGATTTATGAGCCTAACTGGACCTACTTCATTCGTGACCCAGTGGTTACGCCTAAATATACATTTCCATGCTCCATATAGACCCCACAATATTTTTGGCATATCTCCTTCTAAAACCCTATACTTAAATATTTAATTCCGTTGCAATTAAATTAAATTATACATCGGCAACCCAATTACCCTAACCACAGATATACCCGTAGCCCACTCGAGCCAAACAACGTCCATGACACTTGTGTTGCATTCAAATAAGCTCATGTACGCTCTACACAATATTAGTCGCCTTGACAAAATTATATCACCTTTTGACGCTTATTGCTGAATCATTCATTGGAATCCATAATATATGATGAAGTATTCATCGGTACCATCTCACCCTAGTTGTATTTGGCTATGATATTTTCTATTGTCTTGTAGACACATGACCTAATTAGAAGCAAGGAGAACTGGTAAACTTCCTTTATAGAGTTATTGACTCATTAACGCCATAGTAGTACCTAGATTTTCTTTGATAGACTGTGACAACGGTCACAAAAATCTCACCATCTCGTATCCCTCCTTAAAGTTAGACTTTCTAAAACTCTTAAAAATATGATCATGACTAGAAGTTCCTACTGCCAACTTAATTTCTATAAATTGGGTAGTGATTGAAACTAAGTGTATCCTTGCTATTAGAATATGACGTCAAACATGGATCCCATTGGTAACTACGTCCCCCATCTTTTGATAAACAAGTGTGACCTTGCTTAACTAAAATCTTCTCTACCATGTTTATTTTTAATTTCGATGACAAATATTTTATAAGTTGGGTAGATTGTAAATCCCCTGATTTTAAATTTTAAATTTTTATTATTTTATCATGGGTATTATGTAATTATTGAGATTAAGGGAGAATTTTTATTATTTTTAGCTAATTAGAAAAAATATAAAATTCATGGATAAATATTTATGTATATTTGTTAATTATAAATATTACACAAAAAATATATTTTTGGGTGTATAACTATTATGAAAGTATTATAGATTTTTTTGGAATTATTTCCGGTACAAACCTATTTATAAATGGCTATATATACACATATATATATAGGATAATATAAAAAAGAATAATAATAATATTAAACCCAATCTGAAACCCAAACTCACACAGTAACCCCCTCCGTTCAGCTACATTAACCCCCGACCCCTCAGCTTCTTCTTTCCGTAATCCCCCTTCTCTATAAACCACCACCGCCATCACCTCCAACCCCTTGTGCCACCGGAGTGCCACCTCGCCGGCCACATCTGCCCAGGCCATCACTCGTATGAGCCCTGTCCCATCCGACCGCCACCATCATCATCCGACCACCACCACTACCACCGTCGACCCCGACTTCCAGCGCCGCCGCCGACACCGGCTCCGACAGCAGCCTCCCCGCGAGGCCGGAACAGTACGTGTGTGGGCGTGGGGGCGACAACGGCTACAGCAGCAGCGATCCATCGATGACCTCCCAGGCAAGCCCGACAACCGATGACCCCGATGAGTACCCCCTACTGGACGACCTCCCTCGTGCTTCCTCGAGGCCAAACGTGGTCGATTTCCCTCCCCGCGACCGAGAACGCCATAAAAAACGAGCAGAAATTCAGTTTCAACGAGTCAACTTCATGGCGCATTATCGCTCTCCTTGATCTCCTCGCTCGTCCGAATCTCGTGCCACCTTCTCTGGTATGATCCCTATTTAACCCCATTCCAGCGCCTTCAATTAGTTTATTCTAATTTGAATTAGGTTGATAATTAATCGAGTTCCAAAATCAATAAAAACGTATTTCCAAAAACCCAAAAAAAATTTAAATGGGGTACGTTCTGCCAAACGAGACGACTTTGTCGCGTGAGAATTTCACAAAAAGGCGCGTATCGTCAACGCGGACATGTAGAATTTTGGGGAACTTGATTTGGATGTGCGTGCACATCGGAATCAACGTGTATCCGTCAAAAAATACTGTATCGACCTATTTTGATACATTGTCATAACTTTATGTGTGCTTGTCATTTCGCAATAAAACTTGTGACATCAGATTCACAGCGTTACGCTGGTCCTGTGACCCAAGTTTGGTTCGATTCTGAGAACGTTGGCGAAATACCGTTTCGTGGGCCTCACGGTTCTACTTGACGGGTAATTTCTTGATCGGCTCACTGGAATCCAATTATGGACACTCTATTGAGTTCGTGTCATCGTTCTAGACTCGTAGACACGAAGTTTGCTAGATTTGGAGAACTTTATCTCTAGCACATTTTACGGTACAAAGTGGGCCACAATTGGACACTGTTTTGATCTGAAGCTGTCATTTTTGCTCATGTGTCCAAATTGGACTTATGGATAGTCAATTCTAGATATTTCTTATATTTTGGAAATGTTGGTGATGTATATTGCAGCATCCAGAGACGTTCATGTAGATTCCACCTTTTCGGGAGTAGTCGACGCATTGAGCTCGCTACTTGGACCTCGCTATATCCATAAGCGTACCTTGCCTTGTTCACAGTAGATTGTGCTCTACTTATGTTATATTTATAGTTTTTTTATTGCTTATAATTGTTATGACCTAGGACTGCCACAATACTTACCTTCCGAATTTCATCCGGGTGCCGACTTTCGTACGTGGAGTTCGGGTATCGTTAGTTGCATTGTCAGCGCTTACCTACTCGTGCTACTCTTGTATGATTTATCCTGGGACACTGTACACGAATTTCATGCATATGAGCTACTCTTGAGATATTCAAGGATCCCGACTTCTGTTTTAGGACAAGGCTGGACTTGTACTAGTGCTATTATTCACGCCTTAACTTGATAGATAGAGATTGTCTTGCGTTTTGTGACATGAGGCATGAGATACATGGGATTGGGGAGAACTTACCGTACCGCTGGGCTACCAAACTTTACTAGTATTATAGTACTGTAGGTACCTTGACGGGGCTTGTACATACCTACTACTTTCACTAGTACCCTAGTATATGTATGAAACCCGGTGGTTTAGAGGACGAGTATGTTCTCACTTGCATTCACTTAGCTGGTTATTGTAATGACCCGTTCCACCCAAGCGGACTGCCGATTCAAACGGCAAAAGTGCAACATCCTGATCCGCTTTGCTCAGCGAGAATACTCGTTTGAGGAAAAGGATTTCTTGACTTGGCACTTAAGAAGTTCCGTCTTAGGCTTTCAGAGGCTCGCTCGGAGTATCGCTCGACCGAGGCGAATCATCGCTAAGGTGGGTGGCTACGATAAACTTGTCTTTGCTTAGCCAGCACACTTAAAATATAGACGTTTCATGCTAGTCGCTAGGTGAATCACCCCCTGCATGATAATAAGAATACAACGTACCTAGCTAAGAAAAAAAATCCCAATTTGTATTGCTTGTGTTAGAATATGGAAATAAAACTTTGCTTATAATCAGACCCTTGCATGCTATATTTGCCTTTTGCCTTGTGCAACTAGACCCCGCTATGTCTCTAGTAGAACGATATACATATACTCTTCGGAGTACAACGCTTCGCTTGCCACACTGCACGATCCTAGATTGTGTCACTTGGTATGTCCCTATATAATTTTACTCCTCGGCTTACCCTTAGGCCCGAGCCAACGTGAATGCTTAAGTTTTCTTATGAGTGCAATGCTTGCCTGTTTATATATTAACTTGTAATGTTGCCTCATTATAATGTTTGTCACACAAAATCATGACACAATCAAGTAAACGCTATCCGTATCATGCATGCATTCGAGTTAACCAGAAGACTATCAAATATATCTTCTGTGCAAATGAACCTACAAGTATCCTAGACCGTTAGGTCGCCAAGGCAGTCCCCGCACTAGGAGAATACATCAAGGCAAGTTGAACATTGAACAAAAATTATGTCAAGTTTACATCTGAATGATAATCATATCAAGTTTACATATGAACGAGAATCATGTCAAGCAAATCAAAAATCACAGCTCGTGGAGCAAATCTCGTTTAGAACAAGAATCAAGATTATCAAGTTGTGTAAAATTGGAAGACCAAGACTGCGTGTCGCGGATAGCTTGGAATCAAGGGGGATCTTCGGATCTCGTTCCACGGGCGGTCTCCAGGACATTGTGGCCGATCCAATCCGGATGGAACTAACGTTTAGTCTCAAGCATCTAGATGGGATGGTTTATAGACACTCATGAATCTTTGTTGCATGCTATCCTCGTCATCAACTATAACTCGTCTTTTATGGCTATGCCAGCGACAATTGTTCATATAGATAAGCCATCCTCGTTTAGCGGCAATTCACGTACGAGTCATTGTATCGCATCGAGAATACCTGAAAAATATAAACGATCTTGAGTATAACACACTTGTACATATGGAATACTTTAACATCTTCTGTAACACCTGATATTTTATGTAACTCGTGCACCCGAAACGTAATCTCGCTCACAACACAGTATTTGCATATGCTATTGCCCCTGAGTTTTATTATATATGCTGCTTGTGCTTGAATTAACTTAGTTTGCCTTGGACAGGGAAGGACAAATGGTAAGTTGGTAAGTCTCGCCATGTTTTCTCTTATATCACACGGTGCACTGCCACACGAGTTAGTTTATTCATCTTTGCCATAAAACTGATCCTAAGGCAAGATTAGAAAGATAACTTAATAGATGGTGCACGAAATCTATATTATGTGTTTGAATTTGTCGAGCGGGCTAGAGCCTCCCCACCAGTGCATTCATGTACTGATAATCCACCAGATTGCTTGCAGGGTTCGGGAGAATCTCGTTCGATGCGGATGTCTCATTCGTACGTGCTAAGGCGTGGAGTTCACTCTGGAGCCATGGAGCGTTGTGTCCAAAACTGAAGCACATATACAAGATATAATGTTGGAATATCGCCTATGTATCATTTCACAAATGTAGCCACTTGGCACTCTTTTACTGTTTCAGAGAGAGAGGCTTGAGCGATTTGTAATCTCGGCCAAGCGCCGCCTGTAACACTTGTTCAATATCAATAAAGAGTTGCTTTACTTCTATACTTCTGTTATTCAATGCTTCCTCTATTGACGATTCTGTGAACTTGTTACCAATCGCCTATGCGTCTATAATTCTGCTACACTAGGACATTATGTGCGACTCTGTGGCTTAGATCTCTTACCGCAAGCATAAACCACGGCCTTGCACGGGCGCGGCTTACGCTCGTGCTATATCACGCCCAGATGGGTCAAGCGATCGTCCCGCGGGAGCGCTGGCGCGGTGATTTTCGCCTAGCGGTGACGGCCGATTAGCCTTCGGGAGATCGGGGCGTGACATATTGGTATCAGAGCATGGCTATACGCCTTTGGACTTTATTTCGATTTTCTCAGTTTTGAAAACTCGATCGTGGGTTATGTGCATGCTCTCTCTCAATGTCTCAACGGAATGTTCCAAACAATAAGTCTAAATACTTTCGAAAAGTGTATGTGAATGATATGATTGCTTTTACGAAATTGTGATGTTAAGGCCTTTGTGCCGACCTATGCTAGACCCTTTGGGAATAGACTCATGCTAGAATTATGACTTATGTGCAAACCCAAAATGCCTATACGTGATCACCCAACTGGTTAGTGCGAAATAGAATATCGCCCAAATGGTTAGCTATGCACACAGCCTTTTGGCTAAGTTGTTTTGAGTATAGCGCCAAGACCCTTTGTTGCAAGCTAAGTTACAACGAGATTGGGATATCGTTCAGGAATAAAAGAATAAGTCAGACTTAGAATGCCAACTGATAGAAATATTATCAGATTTATCGCTTAGGCGAATATAGAGAATCGTGCTTGGATTTTGGGAAATAGCTCGAATGATATTTCGTGTCGGAAGATACAAAACAAATAAGGTTTACTTGGATGACTATCAATGAAAATATATACGAGACTAGATTTATCAGACGATGCAAACTATCGTGCATGAATTCTAAGGAAAACTCGGTGAATATGCTAGCAATTGATGCGATCATCGATTGAGGGTTTAATTGGATGACTCAATTTTGAGTATTGTATGGATCAATTAGAAATGTCCGAACGGATTCATAGGTCTCGTGCAATAGTCGGATTGAACGATTGGATAATGTCTTGAATAAATGATAAGGCTTATATCGAATTGGAATTCACGAAAATGGAAATCGATATCTTGGTTAAGGAAACTTGTTGGCAACTTGAGGATTGTGCAAGCGATTTTGGATTGAAACAAATAAATTGAACTTGAATACAATATCGCTCGAATAGAACTTAGCCCAAAAATAAATATTGTGATCCGATGAAAGAGATAAGCGATAATAGATTTGACTTGGAGTTTTAAAGAACGATCTTGAAATCTAGTTCGAAGAGATAACATTCAAAATCAGTCCCAACGAGAACGATTATCCTGTGGGTGCGCCGGCGTGGTAATTTCACGTACGGCGGGGATGATCAAACTCACAGAAACATGTTTGGTGATTATTCCAAACGAACTCGATAAATAGAACATATCAAAAATGGGATAGACTTTGGCTTGGATGATTTTAAACTTAGTTTCTTGAGGAATGTTAGAAATAGACTATGAATTTACCGAACGGTAACATTGAAGTTGGATAATTTTACAAGATGAATTATAATCACTGCATGAACGGACATGATTTGGTGGATAAATATATATAACTTGGATGGAGCAAAAGGTAAAGGATAAGGTATCTTGATCGTGTCGAAGATAACCATATTGTTCAAACGTTCTGTCTTGTGCGAGCGTAACTCTATGCTCGTACATGTGTCATGTCCGGATTAGGACGATTATCCAGTGGGAGCGTTGGCGTGGTAATCTTACGTCCAACGAGGGTGATCGAACTTACGGAAGATCGGGGCGTGACAACTTATAGATTGTCTTGACTTTTGGTTCAACACGATAAGACCAATTTGGAAATACAAGTAAATCAAAAGTATTTCGAGGATAAGTTAGCCTAGAACCCTCAAGGATAAGTTAGCCTAGAACCTGAAATAAATTATGCTTGATGTTTTCGTGAACGGATACGTGAATCAGGTTGGACGAATTGGAGTTATAATAAAAAAAGGTTTAGAATTGAATGTTGGCTTGGTGGACTAGACTTCGAATGGATAGGGATTCTATCAAACCATGTTTGGAGAGATAGACTATGCAAATCACTAGGCTTGTCCTACAACTTGGATATTGTGAATTTTACTGAACGGACTCGAACCCATGTACAAACGAACGTGTTATAAGAGTAGAAAAAATTGGTGCTCGATGTTTAGAAATATGAGTGAAACGAGCTTAGGTAGAATACCCCGTATAAATAAATAATGGTTTGACCATAAAAATTAGGGCGAACATCGTGCGACGAATTTGTACGATGAATCGTGTGCTTGAACTTGTACCTATGACCTTGTGAGCTGACCTAGCAATTAGGCAGACGACCCTGTGCCGAGTGAAAGAACCTGTGTTACCAACTTTATCATATTGTTTGAACAAACTACACTCAGGAAGCCTCGAGGACGAGACTTTTTTTGAGTGGTGTATAATGTAACGATCTGTTCCGCCCAAGCAGACTGCCGGTTCAAATGATAAAAGTGCAACGTCCCGACCCGCTTTGCTCAGCGAGAATATTTGTTTGAGGCAAATTTTTTTTGACTTGGCCATTCAGGAGTTCCGACTTAGGCTTTCAGAGGCTCGCTCGGAGTATCGCTCGACCGAGGCGAATCATCGCTAAGGTGGGTGGTTACGATAAACTTGTTTTGCTTAGCCAGCACACTTAAAATATGGACGTTTTATGCTAGTCTCTAGGTAAATTATACCCTGCATGCTAATAAGAATACAACACACCTAGCTAAGGGAATAATCCCAATTTGTATTGCTTGTGTTAGAACATGGAAATAAAACTTTGCTTATAATCAGACCCTCGCATGCTACCTTTGCCTTGTGCAACTAGACCTCGCTATGCCTCGAGTAGAACGATATACATATACTCTTCAGAGTGTAACGCTTCGCTTGCCACACTGCACGACCCTAGATTGTGTCACTTGGTATATCCCTATATGATTTCACTCCTCGGCTTACCCTTAGGACCGAGCCAACGTGAATGCTTAAGTTTTCTTATGAGTGCAATGCTTGCCTGCTTATATGTTAACTTATAATGTTGCCTCATTCTAATGTTTGTCACACAAAATTATGACACAATTAAGTAAACGCTATCCGTATCGTGCATGCATTCGAGTTAACCAGAAGACTATCAAATAGATCTTCTATGAAAATGAACCTGCAAGTATCTAGGACCGTTAGGTCGCCAAGGCAGTCCCCGCACCAGGGGAATGCATCAAGGCAAATTGAACACTGAACGAGAATTATGTCAAGTTTACATCTGAATGATAATCATATCAAGTTTATATCTGAACGAGAATCATGTCAAGCAAATCAAAAATTACAGCTCGCAGTGCAAATCTCGTTCAGAACAATAATCAAGGATTATCATGTCAAGTTATGTGAAATTAGAAGACCAAGACTGTGTGTCGCGGACAACTTAGAATCAAGGGGGGATCTTCGGATCTTATTCCACGGGCGGTCCCCGGGGCACTGGGGGCGATCCAATCCGGATGGAACTAATATTTAGTCTCAAGCATTTGGATGGAATGGTTTGTAGCTACTCATGAATCTTTATTGCATGCCATCCTCGTCATCAACTATAACTCGTCCTTTATGGCTATGCTAGAGATAATTGTTCATATAGATAAGTCATCCTCGCTTAGCGACAATCTGCATACGAGTCATTGTATGGCATCGAGAATACCTAAAAATCTGAACGATCTTGAGTATAACACACTTGTACATATGGGATACTTCAATATCTTCTGCAACACCTGATATTTCATATAACTCGTGCACCCGAAACATAATCTCGCTCACAACACCGTATTTGCATATGCTATTGCCCCTGAGTTTCATTATATATGCTGTTTATGCTTGAATTAACTTGGTTTGCCTTGGACAGGAAAGGACAAATGGTAAGTTGGTAAGTCTCGCCGTGTTTTCTCTTATATAGTACATCGCACTGACAGACGAGTTAGGCTATTCATCTTTGCCATAAAACTGATCCTAAGACAAGATTAGAAAGATAACTTAATCGATGGTGCACGGAACCAATATTACGTGTTTGGATTTGTCGAGCGGGCGAGTAGCCTCCCTACCAGTGCATTCATGTACTGATAACCCACCAGATTGTTTACAGGGTGCGGAAGAACCTCGTTCGGTGCGGATGCCTCCTTCGTGCGTGTTAAGGCATTGAGTTCACTCTGGAGCTTTGGAGCGTTGTGTCCGAAACTGAAGCACATATACAAGACATAATGTTAGAATATCGCTATGTATCATTTCAAAAATATAGCCACTTGGCACCCTTTTACTGTTTCAGAGAGAGATGCTTGAGCGATTTGTAATCTCGGCAAAGCGCCGCCTGTAACACTTGTTCAATATCAATAAAGAGTTGCTTTACTTTTATACTTGTGTTATTCAATGCTTCCGCTATTGACGACTGTCACGCCCCGGTCCTGCAGGGGCCGTTCGTCCTCGTTTGGTCCCTACGAAACCGATAATCCTCGTACGGGAGTGATGCCGTGCAAACCTAAAGTGCGCTTGCACAAGGCCAAAGCTTTAAAAAAGGGCAAGTAAGCTATTCAAGACAGGAACAGCGACACATATATTGCAGAAAAGTAAATAATACAATGGCATGTGAAACAAGCTCTTTATTGATATTCAAAAGTGTTACAAGCGGCGCTTGGCCGAGGTTACAGTTCGCTCAAGCTCTCTCTTCTCTCGATTACAATGATATTATTCCATACATTATGTCCCTCTAAACAAAAGTAGCTCAAAGCAATCTCGATACGACTCTAGGCATCGACTCCAGATTTCTGGGTCCTTGGGATGAGGCACGGCTATCGCTTCCTCGGACGATCCAGTACCTGAGAACATGCAAACTGTTGGTGGGTCAGCACTTTTATAAGTATTGGTGAGTATAAAATAACTAAACAGAAGCTACACCCCCTGAAACCCACACTAAGTAAGAATGTGGTAAAATATTTCATTACTAGTGATCTTGCTACTTTTACCTAAGTTCATTTCATGCAGCTGAGGATTCTAGTCAGTTTACTTCTTTTGAAAACATATCTTGAAAACAGTTTTGCATATTCAAACAATAAGCTTACGATCGGGACATTGTTCTATCGTGCAGTGCGCAACATGTATCGTGCACCATAATCTAACTCTAGGGACAAGGTTCTCTAGTGGACTGTTCATCTCAAATCCAGACAAGCATTTCAAGTGGACTATTTAACTCGATGCAATAGGGGCAGCACTATACTCAATGCAAAACAGATGTATCATATTTAGCATAAATTATAAGGGACATAAGAAAATATAAGTGATCACTTATTTAGTGATCCTTACCCATTGTTGAACGGTTATCCCTGCAGTAGACATACAACTTAGCAATAATTTGCATAAATATATAGGTATAAGATTCTCCTTCCTTATTCGTCTCCATATCAAACAGTTAGGTATGCAAGAAGGCTAGCCTAGCATGTGCCCTAACTACATGATGGTCTCCTCCACGGGATTAACAGTTAGGACGTACAAGCCCATCTCAATAATAGACGTGTCTACCCTCCCATAAGTAAGGTTTTTAAGCCTCAGGGTATCTAGATTTCTCCTAGGCCGAACGATCCCTGTGTTCCAGGAAACGCTCGAGAGATAACCTTGTGCACAAGTTTTCTTGACCAAATGCATGAATGCAAGCTCCTATCAGATAAATATGCTATCATGCAACTGATGAACAATGAACAAGCAAGCAAGCAAGCATATCAATCAAACAATAGGGCCGGAGCTCTCAATACTCTTGCCTAATAGCCATACCCTCCTGTAAGTAAGGACTTCAAGCCTTAGGATGGACTATTAGTCTAGATACACAAGTTCAAGCTTATTCATGAAGTTCTATCTCTTTTTTAAGCAATCAATGAAACATGTTCAAGCAAAGCTAACTCTTTTAACAAGTATCAAGCAAGAACAGTTCTATAAATCTAGCATACAAATTCTATCTCTTTTGGACAAGCATTCAAGTATTCCAGTTTAACATATGATATCAAGAATAAGTGCAAGCAATCTTTTACTCTTTCTTATTAGCATGGCAGTAGTTCGTTCGATAGCGTTGTCCGTGTAACTAAGAATGCAATATTTCTATCTTTAGCTAGCATAGCAATAGTTCTATCTCTTAGACAAGCATACAAGTTCTTTTAGTTAAGCAAGCAGGTTTATTTTGATGACAAGCTATACGAGTTCTCTTATTAAGCATGCAGAGTCAGGTTCTATCATTCTTCTTATGAAACCATCTTCTTAGAACAATTATTCAAAAACTCAGATTCATTATTAAGGCGTACAAGAATCAGAGAATGCAGTTTTGCCCATTCACTTAGATCAATCGTCATGTGGTTCCAACGAGAACTCTCCTAGAAGGCTTCCGCTCGAGCAAGCAAAGCGATATCACTTGTACATAGTGCCTACGCAGAGAGGGACACTACAACGACTCTGTGAACTTGTTACCAATCGCCTATGCGTTTATAATTTTGCTGCACTTGGACAATCTATGCGACTCTGTGGCTTAGACCTCTTACCGCCAGCATGAACCACGGTCTTGCACGGGCGTGGCTTATGCTCTTGCAGTATCACGTCCAGATGGGTCAAGCGATCGTCCTGCTGGAGCGCTGGCACGGTGATTCTCGCCTAGTGGAGACGGCCAATTAGCCTACGAGAGATCGGGGCATGACAGTTATGATAGATATCCTTAAGTACATTGCTTATTATTTTACTGTTTTACTTTGGCATGTTGTTTCTTGTACCTTATTATGTCCCTCTGAGGACCTGGTCCTTTGCTAGTTTTTGTCACGCCCCGATCTCCCGCAGGCAATCGGCCGTTCCCGCTAGGCGGGAATCACCCTCGCCAGCGCTCCCGCGGAACGATCGCTTAACACATCCGGGCGTGATGCCGCACGAGCGTGAGCCACGCCCGTGCAAGGCCATGGTTCATTGGCTGGCGGCAAGAGTTCTAAGCCATAGAGTCGCACAGATTGTCCGAGTGCAGCGGAGTCATGAACGCATAGGTGATCGGTAACAGGTTCACTGAGTCGACAAATATAGCGAAAGCATAGAAACAAGTAAAGTAATCTCTTTATTGATATGAACAAGTGTTACAGGCGGCGTATAGCCGAGATTATAAGTCGCTCAAGCCTCTCTCTCTGAAACAGTAAAAGCGTGCCAAGTGGCTACAACTGTGGAATGAATGTACAGGCGATGGTCAGGCGATGTTCACAACATTATGTCTTGTATATGTGCTTTAGTCCCGGATGCACCGTTGTAAGGCTTCAGAGGGAACTCCTGGCCTTAGCACGCACGAAGGAGACGTCCGCACCGCACGAGGTTCTCCCGCACCCTGCATATCAAACTGGTGGATTATCAGTACATTGAATGCACTGGTGGGGAAGCTACTCGCCCGCTCGACAAATCCAAACACGTAATACAGGTTTCGTGCACAACTATTAAGTTGTCTTTCTAGTTGCCTTAGGATCAGTTTCATGCAGATATTGAACAGCTTAACGTGTCGGGCAGTGCGCCGTGCGATGTTTGAGGAAACACGGCGAGACTTACCAACTTACCATTTCTCCTTCCCTGTCCAAGGCAAACATGATTAATTCAAGCACGATAAGTATAAACATTCAGGAGGCATAGAATATGCAGACAGGAGGGTTCTTATAACATGATCGTTCAGGTGTTAAGTTATTTATTGATGCTATGCAATGACTCGCACGCGGATAGCTGCTAAGCGAGGATGACTTGTTATCCTTTGTTTCACAGGCAAGCACGCAACAGGTTAAATACACACGATAAACACACGATGCATTGCAAGCCATATTCACACGATAATCACACGAGGCATTGCAAGCATATGCACACGATGATCACTGGCTGATGCCATAATGGACTAGTCAAGGACGTGAATAACATGCAACGAGAAAATACGAGGAGCTCATAAAACACGATGCGTTGCAAGTTACCCAGTCCGCACACGATTGACTATAAATACGAAGTTTGCCCGGATCGGATCGGTGCCAGTGCCCCAGCACCGTCCGCAGAACTTATATCCTTGTGCACAAGTTGTCCATGATCGAACACGATTGTTAATTTACACACGAGCACACGAAATTCATTTAGCTATTGGATATGCACAGTCTCCTGGGCTGCTGTAAGCCCGCACACGAGGGAGACTTGCAGGGAGATCCAAATACCTGAATGAGTCTTGCCACAGGAACATGATTCTTTTACTTGGCATGATACAGTCCCCTGGATCGGGAACTGCCTTGGTGACCTAACGGTCCCGAATACTTGCGGGTTCATTCAGGCACGGAACGACTACGTAGTAGTCTCCCGGGGTTTGGATGAAAACACGGTAACATTCAAGCAGACAAGCATGCATTTCTAAGGAACATGAACAGGCACGTTGCTCGGACCCGAAGGTAAGCCGAGAGATGAAACCGTTAAGGGACTTAGCATGCGAGGGTCTGAGTATAAGCAGTATTTTATTTCCATGTTCTAGCAAGCAATATGAGTTGGGATTATTCCCTTAGCTAGGTGCGTTGGATCTATTAGCATGCGGGAGGTTATCACCTAGCGACTAGCATGAATATTCCAGATTTTATGTGTGCTGGCTAAGCAAAAATAAGTTCACCGTAGCCACCCACCTTAGCGATGATTCGCCTCGGTAGAGCGATACGTCTGAGCGAGCCTCTGAAAGCCTAAGCCGGATCCTTGTAGGGACAAGTCTGGATATCCTTTGCTTCTTGATTGAGGCAAAGCAGGTCGGGACAGCTGTACGATTGTCGTTTGAGACGGCAGTCCGCTTGAGCGGAACAGGGTGTTACATCCTACCCAACTTAGAAAAAGTCTCGTCCTCGAGACTTACTAAGGACAAGCAGAAATCTAGGGTTGAGGCAATCCTAGACAAGTCGTTTGTACTTGTTTCATTTGGATATTCACTTGCACAAGCTTCGAAATCAGTATACCACTTAGACTGGATCGTGCGCACCTTCGACATGCATTTCTAGTGTGAACACGTCGACCAGCTCAGTGATAGCGAAGTCTTAGCACTCGAGTTTCACCTTTTCTTAAGTCTTGGATGGTGCACTAGTTCAAGGCGTCCCTCGAATAGATACATTCAACCAAACTTAGGGTTAGTGAAAATCGGACAAGCTACTAGCGATACTCTCGAAGGGTCCGCACAGGTTGGCACAAAGGCCACTTGCAGCATACAACCAGACAAGCAAACATAACATTCAAAATGCATTTTAAAAGTATTTAGACTTATTGTTGGAACATCCCATCGAGGCATTAAGAGAGAGCGTGCACATAACCCATGAACGAGCTTTCGAAACAGAGATATCGAATTGAAGTCCAAAGGCGTAGAAGCCAGGCTCTGATACCATTCTGTCACGCCCCGATCTCCCGCAGGCAATCGGCCGTTCCCGCTAGGCGGGAATCACCCTCGCCAGCGCTCCTGCGGAACGATCGCTTAACCCATCCGGGCGTGATGCCGCACGAGCGTGAGCCACGCCCGTGCAAGGCCATGGTTCATTGGCTGGCGGCAAGAGTTCTAAGCCACAGAGTCGCACAGATTGTCCGAGTGCAGCGGAGTCATGAACGCATAGGCGATCGGTAACAGGTTCACTGAGTCGACAAATATAGCGGAAGCATAAAAACAAGTAAAGTAATCTCTTTATTGATATGAACAAGTGTTACAGGCGGCGTATAGCCGAGATTACAAGTTGCTCAAGCCTCTCTCTCTGAAATAATAAAAGCGTGCCAAGTGGCTACAACTGTGGAATGAATGTACAGGCGATGGTCAGGCGATGTTCACAACATTATGTCTTGTATATGTGCTTCAGTCCCGGACGCACCGTTGCAAGGCTTCAGAGGGAACTCCTGGCCTTAGCACGCACGAAGGAGGCATCCGCACCGCACGAGGTTCTCCCGCACCCTGCATATCAAACTGGTGGATTATCAGTACATTGAATGCACTGGTGGGGAAGCTACTCGCCCGCTCGACAAATCCAAACACGTAATACAGGTTTCGTGCACAACTATTAAGTTGTCTTTCTAGTTGCCTTAGGATCAGTTTCATGCAGATATTGAACAGCTTAACGTGTCGGGCAGTGCCCTGTGCAATATTTGAGGAAACACGGCGAGACTTACCAACTTACCATTTCTCCTTCCCTGTCCAAGGCAAACATGATTAATTCAAGCACGGTAAGTATAAACATTCAGGAGGCATAGCATATGCAGACAGGAGGGTTCTTATAACATGATCGTTCAGGTGTTAAGTTATTTATTGATGCTATGCAATGACTCGCACGCGGATAGCCGCTAAGCGAGGATGACTTGTTATCCTTTGTTTCACAGGCAAGCACGTAACAGGTTAAATACACACGATAAACACACGATGCATTGCAAGCCATATTCACACGATAATCACACGAGGCATTGCAAGCATATGCACACGATGATCACTGGCTGATGCCATAATGGACTAGTCAAGGACGTGAATAACATGCAACAAGAAAACACGAGGAGCTCATAAAATACGATGCGTTGCAAGTTACCCAGTCCGCACACGATTGACTATAAACACGAAGTCTGCCCAGATCGGATCGGTGCCAGTGCCCCAGCACCGTCCGCAGAACTTATATCCTTGTGCACAAGTTGTCCATGATCGAACACGATTGTTAATTTACACACGAGCACACGAGATTCATTTAGCTATTGGATATGCACAGTCTCCTGGGCTGCTATAAGCCCGCACACGAGGGAGACTTGCAGGGAGATCCAAATACCTGAATGAGTCTTGCCACAGGAACATGATTCTTTTACTTGGCATGATACAGTCCCCTGGATCGGGAACTGCCTTGGTGACCTAACGGTCCCGAATACTTGCGGGTTCATTCAGGCACGGAACGACTACGTAGTAGTCTCCCGGGGTTTGGATGAAAATACGGTAACATTCAAGCAGACAAGCATGTGTTTCTAAGGAACATGAACAGGCACGTTGCTCGGACCCGAAGGTAAGCCGAGAGATGAAACCGTTAAGGGACTTAGCTTGCGAGGGTCTGAGTATAAGCAGTATTTCATTTCCATGTTCTAGTAAGCAATATGAGTTGGGATTATTCCCTTAGCTAGGTGCGTTGGATCTATTAGCATGCGGGAGGTTATCACCTAGCGACTAGCATGAATATTCCAGATTTTATGTGTGCTGGCTAAGCAAAAACAAGTTCACCGTAGCCACCCACCTTAGCGATGATTCGCCTCGGTAGAGCGATACGTCTGAGCGAGCCTCTGAAAGCCTAAGCCGGATCCTTGTAGGGACAAGTATGGATATCCTTTGCTTCTTGATTGAGGCAAAGCAGGTCGGGACAGCTGCACGATTGCCGTTTGAGACGGCAGTCCGCTTGAGCGGAACAGGGTGTTACAGTTTTGCAGCATAGATTCATTATGGGTCTGCCTGGAGTTGATAATGTATGTTGCTTGTTATGTGGGTATTGGTACCAGGTACTTATACCATAGTTATGTTTATTTATTCACAATGTTGATTCATTTGCTGATGTAGCCTAGTTTTTATAGACTAATATTTCTTTCTCGAGTCTATTCGAGCTTATGTGTTACTGGACAACCGACTTTAGCCACTACCAAAAAATGTCCAAATAGCGACATTTTTAGCGACGTCTAAATAAAACGTCGCTGAATTATAGGTATTTAGTGACGTCCATATAAAACGTCGTAATACGTCGGTGATAGCGATGTGGAACATCGTTTAGCGACTATAATTATTATAAAAATATAAAATGTCGCTAGGTAGTCGCTAAATGTCGCTAACTTTTTAATTTTAGCGATGTTTACCGACGTTTATGTATTTAAGTCACAGTATATTTTTATATCCGCGACGGTTAGCGACGTCTGGACCGACGTCGCTAATTTATTTCATATAGGGTTTAACGAATTTCTCTCCCCCCCATTTCCTTCGATATCTCAAAAATTTTAAACCCCCCCTCCCAGCGCCCCACCTCGGTGACCCCCCTCCGACCGCGTCCTCCCCCCTCCGGGGTGCTCCTCCCTCCGTCAGCTCCTCCTTCCTCCAGCTCCCCTCCTTCCTCCGCCGTCCTCCTCCCTCTAGCGGCTCCTCCTCCTTCCGATGTTCTCTCTCTCCAGTTCCCCTCCTCCTCACTCGGTAAGCTCCTCTCTCTGTCTCTCTCTCTCTCTAACACGACACAACACAACACGACACGACATGACATACACTAACCCTAACCCTAACTCATACACACACATACGTAGGCGGACACACTAACACATAATGACACTAACCCTAATACTGACACGGACATATGGACACACACAAACATAGACAAGATATGACATGCCACGGACACACGAACATAAATAAGACACAGACATAGACATGATATGGGATACGACATAGATACATACACTGGTATGACACAAAATATAACACAGACACAGACCCTAACCCTATCTCTCTTCTAGTTACCTGTCTGAGTTTAGACACAACCTTGCGTATTTGCAGCATATATAATACCATGCAGATCTCGACTCAAGGAGAGTCGTACACACGGACACGGGAATGACTCTTCAAAGCCGAGATACGATATACGGTATTAGCTTCTTCTAGAACTCGTATCCAACTTGGGCTGATGCTTCTTGCTGTACGAGCTGTTGCATTGGCTACTGCAGACTGGTAAACCTGCTGTTGAAGGCTCTGCAGTGCACTGGCTCTGCTGCTACTTGCTGAGTTTACTTGCTGCTATGCATCCTTCCTGCTGTGCACTGTACAGTATTGCTGCACACTGATTCCTCACTACTGCACTGTGCAGTACAACTAGCTGCTACTGCTATAAACTGTTGTATACTTCCCCTTGTACTATGGTAGCACAGAGCTACACACTGCTAAGTTGTGCCCCCCTTGCTGTGCTAGCACAGAGCTGCACACTGCTCTCCATTTAGTTGATCACTGCCAAATGATGCACACTAAAAACTGTGAACTGCTCTCCCTAGTGACCCAAGCTCACTCAATCACTCAAACAACCATACTTGAAGGTAGCAGTGAGTATCAGTGCATGTACTGTATTTAATAATGAGTATATATGCTAGGACTAGGAGAATCAGTGCATGTACTGTATTTAACGATGAGTATATACTTGAAGGTAATTGTATATTCACATTTGCTGCAGAAGTATCTAGAAATGGATATGAATTACTATATGCGTCATCGTTTATGGATGTACAACCGTCATCATGATGACATGTGCGGTGTGCGGGATGAATCCATTGAGGTTGTACAGCAGTTCCTGTAGTTCTCCAAGATGTTCCCTTAGTACATGGACGGTACCAAAATTAAGTGTCCGTGTGTGAGATATCGCAACTTGAAATATCATCCAGAAGTGGAAGTCATATATCATTTATACTCAAAGGATTTTACGTCGAATTACTATCAGTGGACCGCACACGAAAAACTTGTGTCTTTAGCATCAGAGTTGGACCCTTTTGTGGAGCCGTATATAGATGTCCACGACCACGCTGCTTACGACAATGGGTGGGTGAACATGGTTTTTGATACGGCGGGGCCAAGTTTCGATCCGAACAATCATAATGCAGCTGAGGAGGCACCGAATACCGATGCTGCAAAGTTCATGGAGTTGTTGGAGAATGCAAGGACTCCATTATATTCTGTTTGTGAAGATCATTCACCGTTGGAGTTTGTTACAAGATTGTTGAGCATCAAGTCCGATTTTAACATGTCGCAAAAATGCTATAACCGACTGATAGATTTGATTATAGAGATCTTACCAGAGGATACAAAATTGCCTAAAGACTTCTACCGATCTAAGAGGATGGTGAGATCGCTCTGGATGGGATACGAGAAAATCGATGGATATCACAATCGGTGCATGTTGTACTACAAAGATGACAAGGATGAAGATGCGTGCAGATTTTATGGTGTTGATCGCTACAAGGCTACTGGAAGAGAAAAGTCTGTCGGTGCAAAGAAGCCTACCGATTCGATGCACTACTTGCCTTTGACGTCGCGGTTGCAGATGTTGTTTATGGTGAAGGAGACTGCAGAAAACATAAGTTGGCACATGCGAAAACAGATCGAAGGAGTATTGGATCATCCATCCGATGGAGAAGCATGGAAGCACTTTGATCGAGAGTATCCAGATTTTACTTCGAATCCGCGTAATGTCAGATTGGGGCTCTCCTCTGACGATTTTACCCCATTTGGACTTTCGGGCTCCCAGTATTCGTGTTGGCCTGTGGTCGTCACTCCATACAATCTACCGTCTTGGATGTGCATGAAGACTCCGTATATGTTCCTAACCGTTATTAACCTGGGTCCGAACAATCCGAAGAGGAACATCGGTGTATATTTACAGCCTTTGATAGATGAGTTGAATCAGCTGTGGGAAGTAGGTGCTAACACGTACGATATTTCCAGAAAGCAAAATTTTCAGATTAGGGCAGCACTTATGTGGACCATCAACGACTTTTCGGCCTATGGAATATTATCGGGATGGAGCACTCATGGTCGTCTCTCATGTCCGTATTGCATGGACCGTACTAAGGCTTTCTATTTGAAACATGGAGGCAAACCGTGCTTCTTTGATTTTCATCGACAATTTCTGCCGAAGGATCATCCGTACCGGAGGAACATGAATTTTTTTTGTGTGGACGTTGTGGAGAAGGCCAATCCACCGCCAAGGTGGCCCGAATACACGATATGGGAAGAGGTAAAAGATTTACCAAGTGCTATCGAAGAGCCTGCTAAGGGGTACAAGTGTGACAGATTTGGTCGCACCCATAACTGGACAAAGAGGAGTATATTCTGGGATCTGCCATATTGGAGCACCAAGGAGAACAAACTGGCGGGTATGAAGAGCCATGATTGTCACGTATTCATGGAGAGGTTAATTCCGATTGTATTTCAGAAATTCTTATCGCAGGTCGTTTGGATCCATTGACAGAGCTCAGCATATTCTTCAGAGATCTTTGTTATACTAGGTTGCTCGTCGATCGTCTAGAAAAGCAAGAGAAGGACATTACGGTAATACTATGTAAGCTCGAGAAGGTGTTTCCTCCTGGATTCTTTGACTCTATGGAATATTTGCCAATTTATCTTTCCTATGAGGCACGTGTTGGTGGTCCTGTCGATTATCGGTGGATGCCTTCGAGCGACATCTAAATCACCTAAAGAGAAAGGTAAAAAATAAGGCACAGGTTGAGGGCTCTATTTGTGAAGCTTATGTTCTCGAGGAGATTAAAAACTTTTGCTCGACGTATTTCAAACCTCATATTGCTACTAATAGAACGAGAGCTCCGAGAAACGATGACGGATATCAGGAATCTAATGATGCAATACTCAAAGTATTCAATGCGTCCGGAAAGCCTTCGGGAAAAATGAAGAAGAGATATTTGAATGACGACGAGCTAAGGGCTGCTCAGTTGTATATATTACTCAATTGCGACGAGGATGAAGTGGATAAGCTAGAGGGTATAAGCTACTATTATGCTACTAATCAGTGGTTGCTTCATTATTTTTTAGCACATATAATGATAAGTTGGAGTCGGTTAGACCCTACATAACATACGAAGAAGTAGAACAAAAAAGAAGACACCATTTTCCTTCTTGGTTGAGCACATATGTAAGGAGCTTGGTAATTACTTTGTTTTTTTGCACTTGCACAATAAATAACTTACTATCGCTACTTTGGTATTTAGGTCGATCGTCTAATAACACCCGAGACTGAATCTATTAGAACTCTAGCCAATGGACCAATTACTGCCGTCAAAATATGGCCAAGTTTCTGTGTGAATGAGTTTAGGTTCAAGTCAACAAATGCTCCGATCAGAGACAGCTTTCTGGATCTTGATTCCACGAAAAATAGTTGTTTGTGTATCAAATCTTCGAACTACAAAGACGTCGATCCAGGCAATGATTTCTTTGGCATCTTACGAGAGATTTTAGAGTTGACATATAATTATGGCACAGAACTGACTAAGATCGTGCTTTCAAGTATGAATGGTTCGATCCGATTCAAGATCAAGGTTGAAAAATTGATAAGCATGGCCTTGTGGTTATAAACTACAAGCGTAGATATCAAGGCTATGAACCATTTGTCCTATCAAGTCAGGCTCAACTCATGTACTTCACAACTTATCCTAGACGGAGGACAGCGAGGTCGGATTGGTGGGCAGTATGCAAGACTAAAGCTAGAAATACCTTTGACATTGACAAAATAGCTTATCAGGAGGACGAGCTACCTCTTGTAACAAATATTGTAGATGTAGACTCAACGAAAGTTACTCATTACACGAGTAATAATGTAGAAGATGTAGAATTATCCGAAGACGAAGACGAAGTAAATAAAAGTGAAGATGAGGAGGAATATGAAGAGGAGGACGATGAAGGCGAACAAGATGAATTTTCTGAAGATGATTGAAAATAAAATATTTTGCCTGTAGAATATACTATATTTTGACTGTAGAATGTACCATTTTGACGAAGATATGTATTATATTTTGACTGTAGAATGTACTATCCATTTAGACTTGTGACACCACTAGTTATTTATTGTACAATTCTAGGAATGTTGTGAGATATGCATAACATTTTGACTGTAGAATATACTATATATTTGTGTATTTCTTTATTCATCATATGTTGTTATCAGGTATGACAGGATGACGCGGAGGGTTTGGCAGGTCCCGAGGTAGACGGAGTGCTCCTCCGGTACTGCCTACTGTTGGTTCTGGATCCTCGTCGCCTAGTACTCTAGTATATCGACCAGTCACATCTCCGACTGCGATGACGTTACGTCGCATCACTCCTGGGATGAGTAGTTCCAGGCCTGATAGTACTCCCTCATCCAGCATTTCTCCTACTGAGGGAACCATGGAGATAGATGAGCATATGGAGGAGGTCGACCCGACGTTGTCCCAGCATCAGCTAGACCCACCATGCGCACCTCCGGAGGAGACGAAGACAGAGATTTGGGCCGACGGTACAAAGTTAGTCAATTAGATGGTTTAGCATCATATATATCATGTATTTCTTTATTCATCATATATTAAATTTTTCGATAAAAATAATTATCTTTATATAGATATCGTCCCTCGTCGGTACAAAGACGCCTGGGCCTCTTTCTGAGGAACAACTATGGTGGCCCTTGGATCAACTACTCTGAAGCTCCGGAGGAGAGGAAGGGGTTCTGGTTTGCGCACTTCAAAGTAAAAGTATATTATATCAATCATCTAATTTATGCATATTATAACTTACTAAATTACTTATTGTATCAAACGTATTTCTATCCTCCGTACCGGGTCGAGTTGATCGAGCAGATATTTTCTGCCGTTGCCGCCAAGCGTATCCGTGATGTTCTGGATGACCAAAAGGCTCGTGATCGCGTTGGAAAATTGATCCAAGGTTGGATTACGCCTGAGCAGTGGACTGCGATGAGGGCTAGATTCGACGATCTGAGGTACAAGGAAAGGTCTGAGAAGGCCAAGGCGGCTAGGCGGAAGGCAGCAAAGTGGTGTGGTGGCTCGATTCCGATGACGAAATATTTTCGTCGTTTGGTATATTTTTTATTTTTGATATATTATTTTAATGCAAGTACGATAAAATGGTAGTAGAAAAAAAATATTTAATTTTAGTACTAAATAATATATTTTTAACAAGTACAGAGGAGTGAATGCAAACATGGTGACCGTCTTCCTGGTGACCCATCGAAAGGGCGAAAATCTCATTGATGAGAGGGCCTCGCAGACCTATGTAAGTATTACTTTACTTTGTGTTAATTTTAATATAACTTAGGCAATTATCGAGTATCCAACTTTTCTAGGCCGAGTATCTTAGGCTGCGTAAGTGGACGACTGCTAGTGTACCTACAGCGGGAGAGGCTGGTACTTCCTCGCAGCCATCTCCAGCTCCGTTGGCGGACGAGCTGTGGGTGGCCGTCGCTGGTGGTCTCCAGAGGGGTACGTACTACGGTACAGGATCGTATGGCGCCCTTGTTGCGACGTACTTATCTAGGGACTCCCTAGCAAGTATGCATTCCCCACAACCCTCGCAGTCATCGGCCCGAGTCCAGGAGGCCGTTGACCATTAGATTGCGTCTCTCCGTGACGAGTTGCTGCGAAGGATGGAGGAGCAACCCATGTCCCAGCCGCAGGCGGACGATGCGACACTCATCGCACAATTTGATATGTTCGAGCGCAGCATCATGGAGCTCCGGGATTTGACAGCTGATCTTAGAGCATCGACAGAGCGCAGCATGATGGAGCTGCATGCATCACAGCTGTCCATGGGCGAGAGGCTGACGATGATGCAGGATTCAATGGTTCATAGCAGTATGAGGCTGTTATCTACCATGGATTCATACAACCAGCGACTATCAGAGTTGGAGAAGATACGTCCTTCTGGTGCGCCTACATCGACACAAACTCCACTGACGTCACTGCCTTCTCCATCGACATCAGTATCGATTTTACGGGAGCAGTATGATTTTTTCTTATCCCTCATGCGCGCCGGTGGTCATCCTCCTACAGATCCGCAGTAGTCCTAGTTAGGACCGTTTATTGATTGTTTGTGTTTTAGACCTATGATATTTGGTCATTTATGAATATTTTTTATTTTTGAGGCATTTAAACATTATTTCTTGTATTCTTTAGGACGAGGCTTTCAGACTCAGTTGTGTGGATATTTGATGTATTCTTTACGACGATATTTTCTCCTGATTCGGTTTGTAATCTCAATATTGGATTTTCTTCAAATTTTATTATATTATTCATATTAAATATATGTTAATTTACCGGTGTTGAGTGTTCAACCGAAGGGGTCGGCGAACCCCGCAAATTCAACGGAGGGTTGCTCCGGGTCAATTTGTACAAATTATGAATTAACAAACTGCAGGAAGAATGGTTTGAAAATAATTCAATATTCATTTTTTATATTTTTTTTGGGTATCTTTAGCGACATTTTTAGCGACATTTTGCGACGTTAAGTGACGTTTACTCACGTCGCTAATTACGTCGTTGAATACTTCGCTATATACGTCGCTATACCCGTCGCTATACACGTCGTTAAACAAGTCGCTGCCCGTCGTAAATTGCTGACATGGCAGTATTGCCAGGTCAAAATAACGTAGCTAAATGCGTCACAAAACGCCGCTAATTTAGCGACATATAGCGACAAAAATACACGTCGCTAATTTAGCAACGTTGCGTCGCTAAACGTCGCTAATATAGCGATACATTTACGTCGCTAGAAAACATCGGAATAGCGACGTTTGGTGACATTTTTTCTGTCAGCGACTAGTTTAAAGGCGACTTCAGCAAAATGTCGCTAATCACGTCGATATACGTTTTTTGGCCATTTAACGACGTTTCTTTACGTCGCTAATTTGACTTATTCTGGTAGTGAGAACATGCAGTTCATTCTTGATATTTTGTTCTTTTGTGGATTGTGACATAGATATTATTAGTATTTCTTAGATAGTTATCCTTATTATACAGCTTATACGTATTCGAGTCAAACCAGAGTCTGGTCGAATGCGTAGCTGGCATGTTACATATTCCTAGTCCTACATATTTTGAGACTGGGACGTTACACACAAGGTAAAAGAGGAATACTAGTTTCTCAGCATAAATATACTTCGAAGATTATTTCGTCTGCTGGAATATCGGATAGTCGCACAGTTGTTACTCCTTTAGAGCTTCATGTGAAGCTTCATCCCACATATGGTAATCCCCTCACAGATCTTACTCGCTACAGACGACTAGTGGATCAACCTGTGTATCTCTGTTTGACTAGGCCAGATATTTCTTATGCGGATAATATTGTTAGCCAGTTCGTTTTCAATCCTCGATCAGCTCACTATAGTGATTTATTACGGATTCTTCGATATCTTCAGGGCTCCATTATGCGCTCATTATTTATGTCTTCTACATCTACACTGGAGCTTCGAGCATTTTCTGATACAGATTGTGTAGAAGATCTAACCACCGGACGATCTACTACAGGATTTTTTTTGTTTCTTGGAGATTCGTTGATCTCATGGCAAAGCAAGAAACAATACGTTGTTGTATGTTCTTCAACTGAGACAGAGTACAGAGCTTTGACTGCCACCACTAGGGAGATCGTCCAAGTGTGCAGACTGCTCTCTGATATGGGGATTGTTCCTATAGGACCTACGCCGCTTCACTGTGACAACAAGAGTGATATACAGATTGCAAACAATTCGATTTTTCATGAACGAATAAAGCACATTAAGATTGATTGTTATTTCGTCCGTGAGAAATTTTTGGCTGGCACTATTTCTCTACCACATGTGACGTCCGGTGATCAACTGGCAGATTTTTTTACAAAGTCACACCCTACACAGCGATTTCAGTTTCTATTGATCAAACTCATATTGTTTGACCCACCATAAATTTGAAGGGAGGTGTTAAGAATAATTAGATTTAGGATTAGATATTAATTTGATTTAGGATTAGATTCTCTCTCCTATATTGATACATATTTCTTCCTCTACTCCTATCCATATATTGATATGTTTTCTCTCTATATATATATATTCGTTGTTGTATTGTCTTTTTACATCATCCAATAATAAAATTAATACTTTTGATTTGTTTCACTATACATGACTCAAGATCGATGACTCAAGCTCGATTTGTGCACCATTGTATTAGCTTGGCTCGTTATAGAAAGCCGAGCTGAGTCGAGCTTTTATTGAGTCAAGTTCGCGAAGTGCTCTGTTATATTAGTCTTCAAGATAGGAAAAGGTCACTGTAATGCATGACCACATCAGACGTACGTGGTAAGTTCTTGCATGTTTGCTTTGGCTTGTACTCAAACTGAAAAAATATGAAGCAGTAGAGAGATATTTCACTCCTTAATCTTATATGAATTAATCTTCCAATCACAACTATTTCAGGTACACAGTTCTTCCGGAAAAAAAAGAAAAAGGATGACTTCTTCTTTCTCTGTGTGCTTAAAATCTCTTCTGTCAATTGTGCTCATTAATATATCCTACTTTAACTATGGATTGTACACGGCTGGAACAATTTAATACATGTACTGTAGTTATGGTTAGCTCCACGTCAACTAATCGTTTCGGAGGTATATACAGACTGAGCGCAGGATTTGTGTAATTCGTATAATTATATTTAATATTCCCTTACAATGACATGGATACGAATTTGGATTTGAAAAAAAGTTCTTGCGGCTTAGTCTAATAATGATAGTTAAGAATTAGATATATTTATATTAGTCTAATAATGATGAATTGCTTGGACTTTACTACTGACGTGATTAATTTTATAGTTTTCAGAATTGGAAGTTGCAAGCTAGTTGGGTCCAGAGGACAGCAAGGATCGATTAATCTTAACATGATGATCTCAACTCAAGAAAAGAAAAGTGAAGTGGCTAAAGTACTACGAGATAATGATAGTTATGATACCTGATCTACGCACGAAAGCAGTTGGTGTGGTGGCTTCCAAAACTTGTATTCTACAAATAAAAGAAGAAGGTAGAAGCAATCAAGAAAGAGTACCAACCAACCAACTCAACCCACTCCCACGATACTATTCCCCTCCCCTCCCCTCCTTCACCAAACTTCAATTTGTTAGCCTCTCTCTACTACCTCTCAATAACAAGTATCATTTAAACTTGCTAACAAAGCCAACACCATACCATATACATATATAATAAGCCACCTCCTCCTCTCTACTATATATATTACTACTACTAAAGAAAGTACTAAGTTAGCTATCCAGCAATGAGAGCTGAGAGAATGGACAGGTTCTCAATCCTTAATCCCTTCTCCATCGGCTGCGCATCCCAGTCGAGCGTAGACGTCATCCTACAGACACCGAAGAAATCCGAAACCGAGTCGAAACCAAGTTACAATCTAGCTATATATATCGGTCATTAACTATAACTTCTTGATAATATATACTATAGTAGCACTACTCTTACTAAGTTATTTTTCCTCTCTGCAGGTGAAGAGTTTGATGATCAGAAGTTGATATTGAAGAGCGCGAATATAAGCGACAAGCTGATCCAGAAGATGGTCAAGAGTTTCAAGAGCCTGCCTCAAGTGTTTCAGTTGCATAGGGAGGAGGAGGAGGAGGAGGAGGAGATGGAGATTGGGCTACCAACTGATGTGCAACATGTGGCTCACATAGGATGGGATGGGAGCAATAGTAGTACTGTCACCAACAACATCAACATGAAGAAGAGCAGCAGCTGGGGTAGAGCTCCAGAGTTGCTCTCCTTTACCTCTCTCTTTCAACCAGCAATTTGAGCTAGCTAGCTTGCTGGCCTCTCTCCCTCTCTCCTCTCTCTCTCTCTCTGTGTAACTTAATGTCCCATTCATGTTTTTGTTCTACATTTTTTTTTATGCTAATTAATGCTCTTTTACAATTGTTGATGTAAATTGTATTAGACCATGGTTTGATGTGGAAATTCTCATTCTTTTCATGTGATTATTCTTGTTTGCTTCACGCTCAGACATTATTAATTTGAGTATATGTTATTAGTAGCAAGCTAAAGGATTAATTTTCTCCGAGATCTGGCTAGATTAAATAGCAACTCTTTATCTTTTCTTTTATTGCCAAATTAGTAAACCAGATAATATACGAAACTTTGATACTCAAAAAAAGATACAAACTAAAACTAAATAAAAGGAAGTATATGTCGGCTTGTCATAATGGCTTGTTCCAGATAGGCCGCTGCTGATATGAGTTTGAGACAACCGTCTACATCTTGAGATTCCTTCGGTCTTCGATGCATCTCTCCGCTTTCGATAATCACAACCACAACACGTAGCCATAAATCTTTTGGTCGTCCATTTAGCAATAATATTTTTATCGATTATAGAGTATTTTTTAATCTGTCTTTTATGAAATGTTTAGAAAAATCTTGTTTGATAATTTTTTGGAATCACTGATTTCGGTCAGTTCAAAACTCCCCAAAATTAGTACAATATAATTTTGGATATTTTTATAAATACCAAAAATTAAAATATTTTTATGGTTTCTATGTTTTTTTCTTTTATTTATATCTTTATCAAAAATATATAACTACAACTACTAATAAGTTACCATATTTTTTTTCTTTCTCATATTCGTCTCTCATTAGGTATTATCTAACAGCTACTTCCTCCAAAATGTGAATTTTTTAATTTTGTTGTCCATTTGATGGTAATATGAATGTATAAGCTATTGCTTGGAAGGACAATGATATAATCTTTCTTTAGGAGAACTTTTGTTTATATAAGTGCATATAAGTAATTTTATCGTTTTAAAAAACTAATAGAACCGTTCGTTAATGAATTATCAGACATGGATTAGATTGGTTTAAAAGTCGCTACTTAAAATTGTCCAATATAGGACGCCTCATAATCAGTACTTTAAAAATATATCATAATCGCTACTCATGACAATTTCCAAGCAGACAATATAATTGAGCTCATATCAGTATCCATATTCGTGTAACATAGATACTTATTCTACCTATCCTAAAAAATGTTTGTATACCGTATTAATATTGTATCCTTACACGTTCGAAGCAATATCGTATCCTTACACGTCCGTAGCGTGTTACCGAACCATCGTATGAGAGTCACGAGAGTCACGGGTACTAAGAGGAAAGAGTACTAAAGCTTTTGTCTTACACAAATCAATCTTTACATCTTAATAACAAGTCACTCTTTTACTTATAATATGCACTAATCAGTGTTACTACATGCCAATCCATTCCATCTTTTGGGTTGCATGTGAAGCCAAATACAAAAACATGCTTCATGTGCTATCTTTACTGTCTAACTTGTTATCTTGTGACTACAACTTGGCTATATATGGAAACAAGACGCAAGAGGTAAAACATACTTTTTGTTGCTGATTACTTTGAATACCACAAGGATAGTATTATATTGACTCTATTTTGTCACAAATGGAAGCACAATGTAAAGGTTCACGGGATTTTAGAGGCACAAAGGAATCTGATTGTTATATAACTCACGCTCACTCCTCCAAAAACTAGCAGATACATTGAACTTCACCTTGGCCTCTTCCTAAGGAAAGACTCCCCTTGACATAAAATTAATACTTCTCACTAACAAACTTACCATATTACAATCCCTCGTACATGATGATACTAAAATTCCAACAACAAGAGAATGTTTTACTTGAGAGAACACTAGGAGGAACGTCTCGCCAGCATTTCGTTAAACGAAACAAAACAAAAATAGTGTACTGCTACAAGCGACATGGACGTGCTAGCCGTACACAAACTCTGCATACTGAGACAATACTCTAAAGCTCAGTTGCATCTTAAGTGCCTGACCAATCCTGCAATGTGCCATGGTTCCAGATTATCAATGCTGCCATCACCTGCACATGAGAACTATAACTTTGTAAAGGCATTGAAATGAAACACTGTAAATTGTCACTTAGTACACTGTAGATTACCTTCTAGATACATGCGCAACTGAGTCTCAGAATGAAAATAGAGCCCTCATCGGAGATTATTCAATCATCAGTTTCATTTAAACAGACAATTTTCTTCACGATAGAGATCCCAGATCCACCAGACTAGTCTAGAGACTGAGGTTTGCATCTAAAAAATGGTGAGGTCTATTTGGCCAGGAAGACTAGTCTAGAGAACTGGCATGGGTTGTGACAAAGTCAGTCACCATATCTTGCGTCTTGGATGTGCTTGCTTCTCTACATCTTCAAAGAACAACAACAACAACACAACAACAACAACAACGACGACAACAAGGGTCGGTTGTTTGAATTTTCTTTTTTCATTCATCACCTGGCCACATCCACTATAACATTAACAAAACAAATCTACAGACTTAATCCATGTTTGTTTGGTCTATCCATAGTTGTACCAGCTCTTTTAACTAATATCTAACTTCTAACTGGAGCATATCTATTTGTCGACGTTACACATGTTCTTCAACAGTTCTCTCTCCTCAATTGGCGTTACCTCCTATCTTTCAACAATTTAGCACTTCTTAGCATCGTCGCTTCAGGTACGTACCATTTTTTCTTCTTCTGAAACTGTTCTTTTTTATGCCCAACACTCCAATTCAAAACACATGGCTGTCGTAAAAAATTCCTTTCAACTTCAAAGTTCATGCGATCACGAACCAAAGGAAAACAATTAGCTTATGATTAAAGGCGCGTCCTAATTGGCAGGTGCTTAACCAAGACAACTACAAGATGGAATTGCTGGCCTGCCCATATTTGGACTTGGGCTCTGTCCTGTAGGCCGGGCCGGGGGCATACCGCATCATGCCCCAAGTTTTGACACTGATATCTGTTGGGGAAAAAAACCATTTAGTGAGAAATTTTCTTCCAGAAAGAAAAAACAAATCCAAAACTAGGATGCAATTTCCAGAATAGATTTTATAAAAAATTGTTTTCGGAAAATAATAATTAAGACAATATACAAATTAGTAACTATGATAATAATTTAATACAAGAAAAGAGTCAATGTTCAAAGTATCGGAATCGGACCATTCCTATGAGTATCGAGATCGACGGTATCGGTAGTATCGACGGTTTCAGATCGGAGTATCGAATTTTTTGGTATTGGAAAGAAAACAACTATTAGTAAATTATTAACATTTTAGAAAATATATTTTATACATTTATGCATAATTTTAAGTATTTCTAGTGTTGTTTCTTAGTATTTTTGAAATTGAATGAAATAGTAGTCACCATTGTCGATTGATTTATGTGTGATAGATAGTTTTTCTCTTTTATATACTTTTACAACATAACTATGCTTTTACACCCTTACTAATTGATCTTTTTAATTCAATTTTCTTTACCGAATTGACCAGAAAAAGAGATATTTAATGTCGATATCGGTCAATCTCGGGTATCGGTCGGTATCGGATCGGGACATGCCAAACTGTATCGGTATCGGCCGTATTGGATCGGTATCGACTGATACTTCAAACTATGGGGAAAAAACAACTATTTATATCTCGTCTAATTATTACAAGGGATAAGCAAGATAGTCGTCAGATTATTGTTGATTATTATGGTATGATTGTTCTATCTACGTGTGATGTAATAAAATAGATTCTAACAATCATACAAAATATTGTAAGCAACATGTCCTTGTTGTAAAAAATACGTAAGTCACAATCTTACAGGAACTTAACCACACTTCAGTAGGATTTCAACATATGTTCGTTCTTTCAAGGTCCGACACCAAATCCAGTTCCTAAATTCCGACATTATTCAACCACCAAAATATGCACAGGCACCAGAGAGTCGATTTGGACTAGGATTGTAGGAAAATTCTCAGCAAAACTCAAAATCCAGCAATGTAGTAAAACTAAGAGAATGTAAGAGGAGATGTTAGAAGAAAGTTGTGTATTGGAATGAGTGTAACCTAGTTAAGGTCCCGTGTAACCACTTCCTGGTTGAGCAGGCAAAACAGGGACCTGGTAAATCGGCATGGTTGAGGAAGAATCGACAAATGAGTTATTCCCGGAGCGAAGAAGCCGGAAGCTTAGTGCCCGTGTCCATTTATTGCACACGTGTCGCCCATCGACCTGGCTTGACTTGAGGTGAACAAATCCACTGCATTAAATGCTAATATATATAAAAAAAGGAAATATATCATTTTTCCGATGTGGAGCTAAAATAGGAAACATATTTTTTGTTTTCTTTCCAGAAATCGATTTGTCAATTGTCCGCTTCAAAAATTTTACAAAAATAAAATCTACCCCCTCATTTTATAATCAAATTTCGACCTATCCCACACAACAACAAAAAGCACGAAACAGAAAACATTTCGTCCAAAATTATCTTATGTCGTGGATGTAGTGGAATGCAAACCTTAAACCTATGCTTAATACACATTGAATTCACTGAAGGATTCTAATGTGTCAAAGGCCATTCTAACCAATAAATTAAAATGCACATATAAGGGTGACAGTCTATTGGGTTATGACGGTGCGCGCATTATGGTCATGCTCTTAACCTTGATTTACATGGAGGCTACTAGGGTTGATCTCGTATTCCATAGTTGCGGCCTCACGATTACCCCCACATAGGTGGCGCCTCCAGTGATATTTCGTGACACAACTTGCAAAGAAATATGCCTTTGGCAGCCATTAAGGATATAGAGGCTCAACATGTACATCACGTCGAGTACATTATCATGGAATGGGGAGAGAGAGTTCCGAGAACTTCTCTACGTATATAGTGCCCCTCACTATGCCACATCGGTAAGTTAACTTTGTTTCTCCAATTGAACATAATTCACGAGATCTTTGATATCATATAGGCTGGGTATCCATTGCTGGCACATATGGGCTTAAGCCCCATCCCTGTCAATGATATCAAAATCTTACTTCGGAGCAATCTCTTAGTGAGGTTGTCAGCTAAATTAAGCTCAGACTTTATATAATGCAAGAATACAATGTTTTTTCCTCTTCTGCTTCACAGATTTGTACTTTGATTCTCAAAAATTAATTCATCTTGGAATTGAAAATGTCAGAAGCCGTAATATTATACTTTACAGTATCAGCCGATACCGATACAACCGATACAGACAATGGCGGTCACTTTTCCAATCAATTCAGCAAAGAAAATTGAACGGAAAAAAACTAATAAGCAAGGATGTAAAAGCAGATAAATGAAGAAATTGTATCTATCGTATGTCAATCATCAATTGTGACTATTATTTCATTCACTTTGAAAACTACTATGAAACAATACAGAAAATACTTAAAATTATGCCCAAATGTCTAAATATTTTCTCTAAATTTAATAATAATTATTTTCTTTCCAATATCAAAAAGACTGATATTCGATTGAAAACTGTCGATACCACTGATTCCGATACTCATAAGAATGGCGTTGATACCGATACTTATATGAAGGGTCCGGTATCGATTTTGAATCCGATACCGCAAACCTTGGAATAGACATAGGAGGAATAGGCTTTGTAATAATAGGAATATCATAGATCAATTTATAAGTCATTCAGCTTTAGTAAATGTAGTGTCTACAACAATCAATTCAGACCCATGGTGTTTCTCGAAATTATAGTTTGTTTACAAGATCACCAAGAAAATGTTGTTCCTCCTAAATGGAAGAGAGAGCCCGTTGTTGACTTGACATCAAGAGAGTTCAATCACCCAATTGGCATCAGAATAACCTTCTACCACTTCGGGAAATCTCTTGTAAAACAAACTATAATTTAGAGTACCACAGATATCTTTGAGAATCCTTTCTAGTGCAGACCAATGCGCACTACTAGGATTGCAAGTATACCTGTTGAGTCTACTGATTGCATACGAAAAGTCTGGTCTAGCTTGGTTTGCAATATATGAGTGAACCAATTAATTGAGCATATTTATGTTGTTCTATTTGTTCACATATGTTTTTACACAACTCAATACTAGCATCATAAGGTGTAGCAGAGTAAAAGGTCAAATTGTCAAATTTGTGTAGCATTTTTCCATTAGAATGTGAGAGGGATAATGAAGTACCAATGTTAGAATTAAGTAATTTTATACCAAAATTACATCAACTTCTCGTAAGTCTTTCATATCAAACTTGGGGTCAAGATAAATTTTTATACTATCAATGATACGAAGTGATGTGCCAAAAATGAGAATGCCATCTACATGTAAGCATAGTAACACAATGTCATTTCCTAGTGCTTTGCATACAAAAAATTTATCATACTCATTCACAGAAAAACAATATGAAAGAATGGCAATCAAATTTCTGATGCAATTGTTTTGGAGCTTGTTTAAGTCAATATAGGGATTTGGCAAGCATACTCTTTGACTGAAACCTTCGATATGATCCATACAGATTTCTTGTCTTACTCACCATACAGAAAGCAGTTTTAACATCAATTTGGTAGATAATCAGCTTATGGATGGAAGCTAATGCAATTAACACACGAAGAGAAGCGATCCTAGCAACTTGGGCATGTATCTAGGTAATTTATGTTATTCCCTGAGATAGATCTTCTGATGGATTGAACAGATGCCAGAAACAAAACTCTGAACGAGCTTGTTAGGAAAGTAGCAACAAAACTCTGAACGAGCTTGTTAGGACGGTAGAAACAAAACGCTGAACGAGCTTGTTAGGATGAAACAAGATTTTCCTGAACGGAGATCTAAGCTAAAGACGAGTGCCAACTCCAGAAACCAACTGGCAGAAACAAGCATTGTTCTTCCTTACAAACGCAGTTGCAATTGAGATAGAACAAGAAAGAAGAAAATGAGAAGACAGAATAAAATTATTCTTGCTGGGACGGTGAAGACCATCGTTGCTCAAAGCAAGATTCATCCGCTATCGACGATCTGCTCCCAGGAGCCAGCAAGTTCACAAGAGAACTTCTGGAACGCTCGTAGTCCCCTCTTTGTGTGACTCGAACGGACTCATTTGGACTCATCTTTCTTAATTTTTTGGTGTGTTTCAAAAGGAGGCTAGAGGACTTTTTATATAGGGAAGGATGGAAGCCAATTCTCCTCTTCTTTCCGATGTGGGACTAAAAAACCAATATACAAAATTGATATCCCATAATCGCAGCCCAATGCATAGCCCGCTCAGCGCCCGTTCATGCAACACGCGCATGCAACCCGAGCATAAAACGAGCGCACGAGAGCAACAAAAGCGTACAAGCGCCTTGCGACGATGCTGACGTGCTAAGTGCGCCAACAAAGCGCCATTTTGCGCCCTTGAACCTGAGTTCGAGCCCGAATCCGAGTCGCTAAGCCCCTTTGTGACTTAGCTCCTATGAAATAATATCCAAGAGCATGACAAAAAGCTTAAAAGCTTTCATTGAGGAGTTAATCAATTTTTTTCCTAATAAAATACCCCCCATGGCACCCATGTGCACACCTCAACACATACAAAGTATTATATTGAGATACCCACTTGGTGGTGTAGCTAATGTGGGACTATCTTTACTAGTCCAAAGGCAAAAACACTAACAATCTCCCTCATATCCTAATATATGGGTTGAACGTTCCCCACAGTGACTGCCCATCATGCATTAGGATAGATGTCGCTTCGACTTGAATTTTTTCGCATGGGTCGAATAACAGTATGATAAAAGAATGGACTAAGCCTTAAATTCTGCACCGTAGCTACAATTCTTTCCACTCACACAATGACATCAGCTGTGCTTCCGGTTGCACATTAAAGGCCCTGTGCACGTCTGGTTTCGGTGTATGTATCTTGAGCGTCTACAAGTTTACCCTCAAGAGACGGCATATATCTCTTTTCATACACTCTAGGTGAGTTCTTTTAAAGAGTCCTTAGCATGAAGTCTTGCGCTTCCTTACAGTATTACTCCGCTATGACATGACCCAAAGTCGAGGTCCCACCTTATTGTGATGTCATCCACTGTAGCATGAGGTCCCAGCCTCTTCGTAGTGCCAAACTACCCAGTATGAAGTCTTGTGCTTCCTTGCGGTGTTACGCCGCTGTGACATGGCTCACGTAGCCGAGGCTTTACCCTCTCTACGTATCGCTTGATGGTGTCACACCACTATAACATGAGGACACCGACCTCTTTGTAGTGTTGCCTACCACTCTTCATTTTACAGCATTAGGCCACCTGCCTATATGCGGTGCTACGCCGCTGTGACATGGCTCGCGAAGCCGAGGTATTACTCCATCGAGGAACCTCATGGTGGTATCACACACTGTAGCATGGAGTTCTCTGCTCCTTTGTAGTGTTGTGCTACCGTGCTTCCTATAAAGTACGTCGGACATTCCAAATGTCCTAAAACTCGTTAAGGCGTCTAAGCCATCCTCCCACAGGATTTTATTCTACTCAGAGAATAGAAAATAGACAACAGTGGTTCTGGGTCCGTAATCCCTCAATGTCTCAAAGGACTACCCACTGTTCCTGATATTCTCCCAGTCAATGATTCTTCTTTGAACCAAAAGCTAGATGCCTATTTCTCTTTAAACTAATAGCATAAAATTTATGATAGAATTACAAACACAGAATATCAAAAGTTCTCCAAGTCCATGTATGATGTGTCATTGACTATATGCGGTGTTACGCCGCTATGACATGGCCTGAAGCCGAGGCTTTACACTGTCAAGGTACCTCATGTGGTGTCGCCACTGTAACATGGAGTACTACGCTCCTTTATAGTTCTTATGATCAGTTGGTGCTTGAGGCCTTATATGAACGGATCCACCAGACCCTCCTGACTCCGATCATCAACTATTGTAATGATGCCATCTTGCGCTCATGTAGTATCTTGAACGAATCCGCTAGAATCACCTAGATCCGAACGTTAACTGCTGCCATGACGTCATCCTTGATGCGCTAATACAGCACAATGTGCCTTAGCCACACAGATCTCTTCTAACCATTGAAGAAAAAAAATTGATGCCACCGCTGCAGTCACCAGTGCATAGAATTCAGATTCCCTTGAGGAATGAGAGAGCATTGTCTGCTTCTTCGTCTTCCACGATATAGCAGCTCCACCCTTTGAGAAGACATATCCTCCTGTGGACCTTTAGCTCTCTTCTTCTTAACACCGGTTCGCATTACTGAAGCCTTCCACTATGGTCGGATTAACGCTGTAGTGCAATGCATACTTCTGAGTCCTCTTGAGATATCTCATTTCTCTCCTCATAGCTTTCCAATACTCAACACCTGGATTGCTTGTGAATCGACTCAGCATCCCAACGACGAAAGCTATGTCAGGCCTTGTGGCAGTTGTTGCATACATTAAACTTCCAATGCGCTTGAATACTCCAGTTGTCTGACACTTTCCTTAGGATTTGGCTTCAGCTTCTTATCACACATGTACGGAATATCGATTCCTGGAAGATCCTGATATCTATAGCATATGAGCATCTTCTCAATATAATGAGACTGTGACAGCGCCACTCCAGTGCCCGTCCGGATGACCTTAATCCCCAGGATCACATCAGCTCCCCCCAAGTCCTTCATACTGAACTTGGATGAGAAAAACTTCTTTGTCACAGTGACACGTGCTTGATCCGTGCCTAGAATCAGCATATCGTCCATGTATAGACAAACGATGACTCCTCAACCATCAGCGAACTTTGTGTAAACACATTTGTCCGTCTCACTGACCCTGTAGCCGTTTGATCTTATTACTATGTAAAACTTCTCATGCCACATATTGGGAGCTTGCTTCAGACCGTATAACGATTTTATCAACTTGTAGACTGTCTTCAAGGCCCTTGACGATGAATCCTTCTGGTTGTTGCATGTAAATCTCTTCGGTCAATTCACCATTCAGGAATGTTGTTTCACATCTATCTGATGTATAACTAGCTTATGGATTGCACTTATAGCAATCAACATCATGATGGTCATCATCCGCGCTACTGGAGCATATGTGTCGAAATAGTCGATCTCTTGCTTCTGAGAAAACCCTTTGGCCACCAGCCTTGCCTTGAACTTGTCAACAGTTCCATCGGCCTTCATCTTCTTCTTGAAGATCCGATTGGTTTAGCTCCTCCAGGAAGATCGACCAACACCCAAGTGTTGTTGGAAGTTATTGAGTCATACTCATTATTTATAGCCTCTCTCCAGAAGACATCTCTGGTCTTCATCGCCTCACCATAGGAAAGATGGTCTGCTTTCACATGATAGGTGACGAAGTCATCTCCGAAGTCCTTCTGTCTTCTCACTCTCTTAGACACCGATTGCGAGCTCTGGTTCGAACGTTGTCTCTGGAATGACTTCTTCTTGGACTACATCTTCATTGGAAGCGTTAGCCTCCTGTGCACTCACACTATTCTCTGGAATGTCCGCAAAAACAATGTTCTTATGTCTTGCAAATTTATATTCAAAGAATTTTGCGTCGCGAGATTTCAATGATATAATTTGACTCAATATCAAAGAACCTCCGAGCATTACTCTTCTCAGCATATCCCAGGAAGATTGTCTTCGTAGTCCTCATTCCTAGCTTCTGAATCTTCAAGTCTGGAAGCTTCACATACGCCAAACACTCCCACACTCGAATGACATTCAAGTTGGGTCTAATTTTGAACTAGAGTTCATAAGGAGTGGCATCGGATGTTGCGTACGGCACTCTGTTCAGGATGAACATAGCCGTCGGCACAGCTTCTCCCCAGAAGCAGTTTGGAAGACCCACAGTTAACAGTATTGACTTCATCATCTCTGTACGTTCCGTTCTCCCGTTCAGCTACTCCATTTGATTGATAAAAATTCGGAACAGTCGTCTCATTGACAATTCCATGTTCTTTGCAGAACGATGCGAATTCAAAGGACCTAAACTCTCCGTCTCGATCACTTCTGAGTCTCTTGAGTTGTTGTCCTGTTCGACGTTAGCCTCAGCCCTGAACTTCTTGAATGCTTCGTCTTCTGTCTTGAGCAGATAGACGAGCCCGTACTTCGAGTATTCGTCGATAAAGAAAATGAAATACTTCATCATGGTCTTTGTGGAGAGCTGTTTGAAGTCACAGATATCTGAGTATACCAACTCCAGAAAATTTGTACTTCGATTTACTCGTTTGAACAATTTTCTTGTAATCTTTGTCTGTGCACAGACTTCACACTTCTCCACCTCCTTACCCCCATATTTGGAGATAAGCCATAGACTAGATATCTTGCGGTACAGAGTACATGTTCTAGTCTTGGTGTCCCACAAGTTTTGTAATGAGACTCTACTCACAAGCAGAAGCTCGAACATCCATCTAGTACTGAAGCCTTGTTTCAAAATATATCTCCTGCCAAGATATCACCATCTGGCAACCATGGATGTTCACCCTCAAGTTTGCAACAAACTTTCTGAGATCAGTTCCTTGGTAATCATTGGTACTTTGCTACACGTACTTCTTTGACCGTAACTTCTCGAAGTCCATAACCATTGTCCCAATCCCCAGATCCTCTGCTTGATCCTTGTTCGCTATCGAGATCTTCGGCTTCTTCAGTGATAGACTTGACCTCGGTGAACTGCTCTTCCTAGAGCTCCCATGGCTAGATGTACTAGTGTCCATTCACCGGTCAGCAACCGCACCAGATGACTTAACCTGCAATCATAGCAACCAAGTTAAGTAATCAAAGTAACTAAGTTATTTTACCTTGATATTTTGGTTTGAAATTGGATCTGCAATCCTTATTCTCATGGTCCTTTATGGTTGAAGAGACATGCGCCAAGGTGATCATATCCCTATGCACATAACCTGGTCGCGCATAGACCTTGCTTAGAGCTAGCCACATAGACACTTCCATGCACCAAGTCCTGCCAAGACTACTCATGTGCCGAGCTCTTCTATGTTCTAATTGTTGCCATGCGTAGATGCATAGTGCCACTCTCTTCAGCAACCGCAGTAGACTTCTCCATGCGGCTACTAGCTTCATACATCTCCATGCGCCAACTTGCATTAGATGTCGACTTCATTTCTCTTGGAATGTGCATCTCCAGCGACGCCAGATCAAGATCACTTCCATCCGCAGGAATGGTAACCCTGGATCTCTCTACCCACGTCCAACATTTGACAGATGACTCCTTCCTCATCCAAATGATTGAAGGGTAGTTCGTCAATCTTCTCAAGTTTGTAAAAATTTGTGTCGAAAAGACTTGCACGATTTTCTTCATCTTATTAGGATCTTACTTTGAGATTGTTATTCCCTGAGATAGATCTTCTGATGGATTGAACAGATGCCAGAAACAAAATTCTGAACGAGCTTGTTAGGAAGATAACAATAAAACTCTGAACGAGCTTGTTAGGACGGTAGCAACAAAACTCTGAACGAGCTTGTTATGATGAAACAAAATCTTCCTGAATAGAGATCTAAACTCAAGACGAGTGCCAACTCCAGAAACCAACTAGCAGAAACAAGCGTTGTTCTTTCTTGCAAACGCAGTTGCAATTGAGATAGAACAAGAAAGAAGAAAAATGAGAAGACAGAATAAAATTATTCTTGCTGGGGCGGTGAAGACTACCATTGCTTAAAGCAAGATTCGTCCTCTATCGACGATCTGCTTTCAGGAGCCAGTAAGTTTACAAGAGAACTTCTGGAACGCTCGTAGTCACCTCTTTGTGTAACTCGAACGGACTCCTTTGGACTCCTCTTTTTTAATTTTTTGGTGTCTCAAAAGGAGGCTGGAGGGCTCTTTATCTATGGAAGGATGGAAGCCCATCCTCTTCTTTCCGATGTGGGACTAAAAAATCAATATACAAAATTGATATCCCACAAAACAGTCAAATGCATAGCCTGCCCAGCGCTCGTTCAGCACCCGCTCAGCGCCCGTTCATGCAATACGCGCATGCAACACGAGCATAAAACTCGCGCATAAAACGAGCGCACGAGCGCACAATAAGTGCAAAGTGCGCCAACAAAGCGCCACTTTGCGCCCTTGAGCCCGAGTCGCTAAGCCCCTTTGGGACTTAGTTCCTATGGAATAATATCCAAGAGCATGACAAAAAGCTTAAAAGCTTTATTGAGGAGTTAATTTTCTCCTAACAAAACACTCCCACATGGCACCCATATGTCCTACTACACCTCATGTGCACATCTCAACACATACAAAGTATTATATTGAGATATCCACTTGGTGGTGTATCCAATGTGGGACTATCTTTACTAGTCCAAAGGCAAAAACACCAACAATTTATTCCTTGTATCTGAGCAAAACCCTTAGCTACTAGCTAGCTCTGTCTTTCTCAATAGATCCATTAGGACTAAACTTCTTCTAGAATATTCATCTACACCCAATGGCCTTGCATCTAAAGAGAAAGGTCATTTAGAATCCAGGTTTGATTTTGAAGGATAGAGTTCATCTTTAATGTTTATAGCTTCCTTCCAAAAAGAGCATCAAATGACAACATAGACTTTGCAAAGGTATAAAGATCTACTATATAGGTGAAATAATCATCTCTATTGGTTCTCTCAATCCTAGCTCTTTTACTCCTTCGAGTTTCAGGAATGGTTTCAGGTTTAACACTAGTTGCAAGTGAGGCAAAGCTACTAGAACGTTTGGATGAGGTCTTGGATTTAAAGGGAAATTTTTCCTCAAAGTAAACATCATTAGCTTCAATGATGGTGTTGTTTGAGATGTCGTTAACTTGAGAATTTACCACAAACCTATTTGCATTTCTCCTTTTGGGTTATGGGATCCCTACCTTAGCTAAACACCCCTACACACAGAAAAATAGTAAGATGGATTTCGTAAGTTTGAAGAGTTCAAAATGTGTCTTCTTACTATGTTTAGAGGAACCTTATTTAGGATATTATGTGTGGTCAATAACGCTTCTCCCCATAAATTGTAAGGGGCACAAAATTCTACAAGTATGGCATTGACTATGTTCGTCAAGGTCTGGTTTTACGTTCAGTAACACCATTGGATTGATGTAAATAAGAGACATTAACTTGATGAACTATTCCATGTTTTTTTTACAGAAGTCGGCATTCAAAGTATACTCTCACTTCGGCCAGATCCATGGGTCTTGACTCTTGATGGAGGTCCCTAATTGGTTTTCTACTTCAGTGTTATAGATCTTAAACTTATCAATCATATCAGCCTTGGTTTTAGGAAGATACATAAGCAAATTTGGAGAAGTCGTCTATAAATGTCACAAAGTATCTATTCCCTCCTCTAGTAGGTTGACAGTTGGAATCACATACATCAGAGTGAACCAACTACAAGGGTGAAGTAGTCTTGTTTACAAACTTGAAGGGTTTCCTAGTGAACTTATCTCACACCTAGAACTAGGTGGCACATAAATCTTAGGTATAAGGTTCAAACTTAGCATCCTTTTCATACAATCAGAATTCACATGACCTAGGTGAGCATGCCAGGTGTTACTAGATATAATAGATGAAGAGGTAGGAGAAGAAGAAATTCATTAACTCCAAAATTAATAACATTTAGCATAAACAATCTTTGAAAAACATAGCCTTTACCAATAAACCTATCATTCTTAGTTATTACAATTTTATTAGACTCCAAAAACTATTTTAAACTCTTTTGTACCAACAAGGATCCACTAACGAGATTCCTAAGGACGTCTAGAATGAACAATATGCGAGTGTCTTCTCCAATGTCATCCTAATGTCATCACGTCCACGACCATGTATTTGTGTGTTGGATGCGTCCCCATGGATCACACTTCCTCTATTGAGGTCCTGGAAGGTGGCAAAACAAGATCGGTCAAAAAATGAACATTTGCTCCACAATTAAGCTACCTGTCAAAAGAACGGTTTAAAAGGACACTAGGGTGCAGGTCTAACCTAAAGATAGGGGAGTGGACACTTGGATCATATTCACTTTATGGACGTCCAATGTCCATATCAGATTGGTTTTATCTTCTTGTAGAAGCACCTTGCCGCCATATGATTAATGCGACCACAGACATAACGAACACCATTTCCTCTTTTCCTAGTTAGACTTAGGAAAGTTTAGAGGAAGATTGACTGATGGTGTTGGTTAGGGTGATGATTATGAAATTGGTTAGGGCGGTAGTTCTGGTGATGGTTTTGGCGTTGGCCTTGGTAACCCTGATGGTTAGAAAGTTTTTTCCTCTAGTTTTCAATGGCGGTTACTGGTTTTGGATTCAGTTAGGTTTACCCAAAAGGTAAATTCCCTGATATCTTGTTCATTTGTCTCTTGTTCGACAATCCAAATAGTACTGTTCTGGACTTCTACAAGAGTAAACTTCGAAAGATCATGTATATACTTATTACGTACCGGGATTCAGGAAGGGCATCTATACATATTGTAAACCCCGGTCCGAATTCCATAAATAATATTGATATTATTTCTTTTTCCTAAATTATTTTCCTTTTTCTCTTTTAAATAAGATCCAAATTCCTTTACAGAGAATTCAAACAATTCAATTCCTTTTTCAATAAAAGAAAATCAAACTGATTCAGATAATACCAATTCTTTTCTTTAGAAAATCCTAAGGAAATTCATATTTATTTTATTAAAGAGAGAATAAATCAAAAAGTTAAGTTTGCAGATAGAGAGGAGAAGGGGAAGTAGGAGAAGAGAAAATATGAGAAAGGAGATTGCAAGGGCCTTAAACCCTAGGTTGCATCTCATGTCTATTTATATTGATATGCAATACACCCACAATTACTATTATACCCTCATATGATAAATAACAAAATAAAATAACTCTAACACAAAACAAATCTAATAATTAACTCCTATGTAATGTGAAAAAACAAAAATTATATGAAAAAAGAATTTGCAAAATCAACCAGGCTTGGGTTACAAGCTATAGAACTGCCAAAATCTCGACCCCATCTCTTGTTCATCGCCTTCTTCACCTCCTATTTCTTCTTCATCATTATCGTTCTTCTCCTCCTTATAACCTCAGCCGAGCTCTGCCACATTGTCAGCTGACGAGCTCTGCCACGTTGTCAGCTGACGGTAACCGACTCCGCCGGCAAGGTCCTTGACCGTCTCTATTTCCAAATGCAGTTCAAGCCGGGCTCAAACCACCTCAACACGCCGCATTCTCCAAGCTACCTAGCAGGAACCCAGCCTCTCCTCTTTTCTCCTCTGCTGCGCACCATCGCTGACATCTCCGTCACACCCCAACCATTGACTTGTCGTCGACTTTGTTTAGTCAAGCGGGGCAGAGACGTCCGACCCACCGCCTGTCTTTCCCCTACCCTCGCCTTCAATTTCAGACGCTGCCCAAACATCCCCATCCTCCCCATGGCCATCATGAATCACCTCGCGCTGCCATCAAACATTCCTACCCCGCCACAGTGTCGTCGATAAAAGAGAAGCATAACCAGTAATAGTAAAAACTCACGGACGGGAAGGGGGGGTCGCATGTGAATATCTCTGCATCCACATCTCCAAATTTGATCCTGTCTTTGCCATTTCAAAGCTGGTATATTCTCTTCTTGCTCACAAATTTCCATAATACATCTCGATCGATTGATCATTCGTACTTGAGCCCAAAATTGGGTAAATAAGTTGTTTTATTGAATACTCTTGGACCAGACATCTCTCCGACTATCCGGTCGATCCCGTCGCGAACCATCTGTACCAAAAGCATGTAACGACGTTCTCGATATGTAAGAAATGATGGAGCATGATTTCTTCGATCGGGTACGATAAATTTGATCTGTATCTGTCAATTTTCATCGTATCCATATTTTTGCAATTTCTAATTACTTTATGTGTGTTCGTTAGATTACGACAAAACTTATTCCTTTGGATTCATAACGTCATTTTACCCTTGGTGCTATTTTCGTACAATTCAACGACCGTCGATCAAATCGTCATTTTTCTGGTCATGTAATTCGACATCAATTAACACATTTGCAATGTGTCCGTCGAATTTTACTTAAGACAGCTCCTATGAGTTTGTATTAGCATTTCGAGTTTGGTTGACATAATATGACTCATTTGGACACTTTCTAACTTGGCTAACATTTTCTGGTACCTTGCCTAACCCTAAAACGACAAATTTTCACATATGGCCCCGAATGGTCTTATGAGCATGTCTTTCTTGCATGTGATTCTATTCCGGACTAGTGAGCACCTCCATTTCAGCATTCAAACTCGGTTGAACTCGCCTTGAACCGCGTGCTATTTCGTGTCTGATACGTCGACTCTTCACTAAACTCCGCACATCAAGTATACATTGTCATTCGTTCTATAGTAGTATTGTGCACTATATTTCTATTTTCTTGTGATTATTATCACCAATACTTACTCCCTGATTATAGTTTGGCTCAATGTCGTATTTTTCGGTCGGACTCAGGTGCGGTGCGAGCGACCAGTGAGTCGTTCGGGATCGAGTGTGACCCTAGCTATATGGACTGCCCAAGGTAGTCAAAGGCGCAAGGCGCACTCGAGGCGCAAAGGGTCCAAATCGCCTGAGGCGTAAGGCATGCGCCCGAGCGACGCGAGACGCAAAAAATATAATATATATATATATATATATATATATATATATATATATATATATATATCGGATTTCTACATTGATAAACATGTGTGCTTCAAATTCCTCCATGTCTATGTTGCAATCACTTTGAATTGAGTGAGTGAGAGAGAAAATAGTAAAAAAAAAGTACATCACTACAAAAAACAGTCTAAAAATAGTACATCGCGTTGTTATTTTGACGACGTTTTAGATAATCCAATCTTCATAGACCTAGTGACTGAATCACTTGAATCGGTTGAAGGCGACCGTTAGGGAGGCCCAGCGGGTCCTACTGGAGAGGATAGTTTTTACTGCGGGAGAGTCAGATCCGAGTTTCTGCAATAGGGAGCAAAGCAGGTAGGTCTTCAGAACGCCACACTTTCTGAGCTTTCCCGCTCGCTTTCTGACACTGCCCTTTACCTGAGCACTGTCTAGCAGTCGGTCAAGTACAGGGTTTCCACTAGCTACCTATGCCTTAGCCTCTGTGAACTATGTGCCTTATAGTTCAAAAAATAATCTAAACATGTTATTTTTTTCACAAGATTTTCAAGGCGTGCCTTAGCTATTCCAAGGCGCCCGGAAAAGGCGCACCTTAGGTATGTCTTAAGAATTGCGCCCCGCCTCGCCTGGAGTGTCCTGAAGCACTGCCCCTGCAACCTTGGAGCAAGGCGCGCCTTTGACTACACTAGGACTGCCAAATGCGTGTCGTGATACTGTGTTATCACACTTGATATGTATTGTGTAGAATAGAATAATGAAATGATTATTATTGATATGAGAGATTTTATATATATATATATATATATATATGAGAGGACTAGCATTCTCATTATTCTCTATCCGATGTGGGACTAAATAACTAATACTCAACATATTGGACCTCAGGTCACGATTTGTGTCTTCATGATAGAGTTCGTATCTCATATCCAAGTTCTTTTAGATACGAATTAGACCGGTAGCGACAGAGCGTTGATTACTCGTTATAAATGTAATCTTGATTCGTTACAGTATCAGATTCTTAGATGATCAATAGTTGATTCTGGCAGGAGTTGTAGACTGGATTTGTGCAAGCATCATTGGACAGGGAGGACACTTACTAGACGCATAGGCTACGATACCGATGTTTCTTTCTATTGGTCGGAAGCCTTACTATGAGCTATGATGGTTAGTCGTTCTGTTGGCTAAGTCTCGTTATGAGCTATGGTTGTTCTTAGTTGTATGTACATTGACTGTTAGCCCAATTGTCGAAAGTTGTCCTCTATTACATTTGCATAGCTAGTTTAGACATAGTGGACCCATGCTGCTTGTTATTATGTATTTTATTAGTGTTTTACTTATGTCATGCTTCTATGTTTTACGTCCTCTAAGGACATGATTCCTTCCAGACATAGAGCAAGTTTATCCGGAGGTTTAAGGATCGGGACCAGACGCATGAGTAGCTTCAACAAAAGATATAAAGATTTTACCCTCAGAGTTTCTATGAGCTTGGGTAGGATTGTGCGCATGGGATTCATATGACGCTTGGATCTAGTTTATCTTTTTTTTCATTACTTTTAGTCTATTGATAGTAAATTTGTCTCCACCAGACTATATTTTTGTTAGACTTGATACTCGGTAACTTTACTTTAGAGCATATGATTTCAGTTTATTGCTTAGCTATTTTGATTATTTATGCGTATGAGATCTAGCTATATACTTATATTATGTTATTTTGACCTATGGACCGAAGTTCATACTAAATAGCATAGTGCACTTTAATAGGTCCATTAGATTGGAATACAATTCAGAGTTGTATTACCTGACGATTACCACATGGTTGGCTATTTTGTAACTTGGGTGTGACACATATACTAGATAGTCCTTTGGAAGGATAGATCCTTACGCCCTATCTTTTCAAACATCTCATATAGGTGATGCAATTGGGGGTTCATAGGTTTTGAAGTATCTTAGTTCGAATTTCTGAAGGTTGGACACAATAAAACGCTTAATTCCTACATTATCTAGGTTGTAACAATTTTCTAATGCATCCCATAACTCCTTGGCAATAGGATATTCTAGAAACACCTCGTAAAGATTATCAGATTAAGCATTGAGGTCTACTAGTGAAGGCTATGGTTCTAGAGGTTATAGATGAAGCAGCTATAGATCTAGAGGTTGTATATGCAGGAGTGGAGGAAGTGGAAGCTGATGTCCGATTTATATTGAGTCGAAAATTGATGACAAAAAATTCAGGATATTCAACCAATACTCCTCTTAGGCTTGCCGATGTTTAAACCCATTCCCGTTCAGAGGATTTATCGTTGGTGTTAGGAGCCATATAAAAAGTTCTAATAAACTGCAGGTTTTAATAATAATACTAAATTAATAAGAACTAAGATTGCAACCAAAATAATGAAACTATGTTATTCAAACATACTAGCAAACACGTTGCGATCACATCTATGAAAAAGAGCAACAATAATGCCAAAGTAGAAAACAAACTCATTTTGAATTTAAAGAAGAGCTTCCTAACATATAAAAACTTTGAAAGGGAATTTTCTAAGATATAGATGTTCCAAAATAGTAATCTTAGAAATAGAAGTTTTGGAAAAGTTTCTAACAAGTAGGTTTCAAAGGAATACTTTTGAAATAGTAATTAAAACCTACGAGTTCCTTTAGATTCTTATAAATTTTCTTTCAAACAAAAAAACAAAAAACTTTTGCTAAGAGAAGTGAAACATGTAAAAATAATTTCGAGACAACATAATCAACTCAATTATCTCAATTCTCGCAAGTATTGTCTTAATAAAGATAAAATTAATTTATATCAATGTTACCAGGATAGTGGATCGCTTTGGTACGTGGTACGGGTACGCTACCTCAGCTAGTACGCGGTGCGGTGGGGGTAGGCTTATTCGGCACGCTATTTGGGGTAGTTGTTCGTTTTTATCTTGGTCGTCTTTTGTACCATATATAATTATATAGAAGTAAACACCAAATATCATAAGTTTATAACCAAAGCCATCAAAATCCAAGTGAAGGAAAACATAGACAATATTCTTATAACTAAACCAAATATCATAAGTTCATAACCAAAGCCATCAAAATCCGGATCGCTAAATTTGACGAACGGATCGCGAACGCACCCCGTTCGGGATCGTTCGTCCCAATTCGTGGGACGTAGGAGGGATTGACGAATTAAGCAACTATGATTTATATACAAATCCATAATTAAGACAATAATTTAATATAAGAATTAACACAACTATATAGATCTTGTCTAATTATTATAAGGGATATGCAAGATAGTCGTCAGATTATTGTCGATTATTATAGTACGATTGTTCTATCTATGCGTGATGTAATAAACTAGAGTGACAAATATTGCAAGGAATGCAATGAAGCACGAAAGACGTTGTCCATAATGAACTGCACCACCTTCCGGTAGGGTTTTAACCGATGCTCGTTCCTCTGAGGTTCAACACCAGGCTCAGAAACAAAATTCTCCAATGTGATCCGGTTACCGAAATATACACAGGCATCCATACATTCGATTTGGACAAAGATTGTCGACAATTTCTCAACAAGAACTCGAAATCCAACAATATAGAAAAACCGAAAGAATGTAAGAGAAGAGAAGATGTCAGAAGAAAGTTGTATGTTGGAATGAGTTACATGACTCCCGGGTAACCACTTCCTTTTGTCTGTCGGGAAACTGTTGGTAAAGGGTTGAACAGGTAATACGACTTGGTAAAGGGTTGAACAGGTAATACGACTTGGTAAAGGGTTGAACGAGTAATACGGAGACTTGGTAAATCGGAGTAGTGAGGAAGAACCGGTTTCCCGAAACCCGAAGCTCATACCCGTGTTTGGATTGTAGCCTATCGGTCTCGCTTGGCTTGGGGTCAACAAGTAAGCTGCATTAAAGGCTAATAGATACAAAAGGAACTATTTTCTTTTCTCGATATGGGACTACAATAGGAAACAAATTTTTTTCCCCATAAATTGATTTGTCAATTGTCTGTTACAGAAACTCCAAAAAAATAAAAGCTAGTCTAAGTTTTACAAATCAATTTTCGAACAATCCCGCACAAAAACAGAAAACACTTCATCCAAAAATTATCTTATGCACCAGATGTAGGTAGAATGTATACCTTGAACCAATACATGGTACGCATTCAATTCACTGAAGGATACTAATCTGTCAGAGGCCCTCAATTAGGTCATTATAGCCAGTAAATTAAATATGCACACATAAGATCGACTGTCTATTGGGTTATGGCGGTATGCGCGTTGTGACCATGTGCTTAACCTTGATTTTCATGGAAGCTACTAGGGTTCATCATGTATCCCATAGTCGCAGCATCACGACTACCCCCACATAGGCTGTGCCTCCAGTGATAATTTTGACACAACTCACAAAGAAATATGCCTTTGGCAGCTATTAAGGACATAGAGACTTAACATGTACGTCATGTGGAGTACATCATCATAAGATTGAGAGAAAGTACAAAGAACTTCTCCATGTATATAGTGCTCCTCACTAGGCTACATCAGCATCTTTGTTTCTCTTATTGAACCTAATTCACAAGATCTTCGATCACATAGGTTGGGTATCCAATGCTGGCAGAAAATTATATGGGTTTAAACCCCATCCCCCTCGATGACATCAGAATCTCACTTCAGGGCAATCCCTTAGTGAGCTTGTCAGCTAAATTAAGCACAGACTTTACATAATGTAAGGATACAATGTTTTCCTCTTCTGCTTCACAGATTTGTACCTGATTTTCAAAAATTGGTTCATCTTGATATTGCAAATGTCGAAGATCAATACAAGATTTATTGTCACGGTGAGTAGAAATAGCATGAATAGGTTTTGTAATAATAAGAATATCATAGATCAAATTCTAAGTTGTTGAGTTATGTGTTAAGTTGAGTTTAGTCCCACATCGGATAGACTAATAGGGAGAGGGGTTAGCCTCTCCTATATAATGTACTCCCCTCTCCTCTTAATGAATCAATCCATCATTCCAATTTTACATGGTAGCAGAGCCATAACACATCCACCTCTCTCACTCTACCCCAAACCCTAGCCGCCAACCCCAACCCCCCCTTCACCCCCCCCCCCCCTTCTCGCTTCCCTGGCCACCGTCGTCCCTCCTTCCTGTCTGAACCCTAATTTCGAAAAAAAAAGTATAGATTACTACTTCAGTAGCGTATATCGAAGCCAGAGGGTAGACAATGATTTGTTTGCACAACTTCTGTTCTTAGATTACTACTTCAGTAGCGTATATCGAAGCCAGAGGGTAGACAATGATTTGTTTGCACCACCTCTGTTCCTAGATTACGGCTCCAGGAGTTAACAATGAGTACACAAGTTGCTTGTTTATGTGGATCTTTGTTTCCGTCCTACCCCGATATCCACATCAGGATCTACACAGAGAGTGACCTGGGTTACCTCTGTGACCTGACTTGTGTGATCCCTATACTATCTTTACTTTTCATGTGCGTGCCGGTTCTGGCCACGTTAATAGCGCATCGGTAAAGTTGATGTGATTATTGAAGTTGGAAAGATCCAACGACAGTCAAATCAAGTGCAGGATGACTAACACTGATGCAACTAGCAGTTCTACGACTACCGATGACGGAAACGCATTGGTTGGACCAACGGGCACTGGCACGACGATTTCTTCGATTCGACAACTTATCCCACATTTGAGCAGTGGAAGACAGATGATAGTCGACTGTTTACACAGTTGATGAACTCAATGGAACCATCGGTGGAGGACATGGTTCAGAACACGGACACGGTAAAAGAGTTATGGGAGGTCCTATCGACGGCGTTTGATGGAAAACGCGACTTGTCTCGTATCTACGACTCGGTCGTCGACGTCTACAGGACGACAAGTCTCCTAAGGATCACTTTCGGGCCTCTAAGGTTATGGTCGATAAAGTTGACCGTGTATTACCTCTGAGGATGGATATCAATAAAACAAGGGCTCAATGGGAGCAGCTTCATGTCATGGCATATCTTGCCTCTCCGTCCTGATGCAGGCTAAGCTAGCTATCAGATCATTGCTGGAGCTGAGGTTCCATCTCTAATGGAAGCTCATTTTTGTTTCCTACGGGCAGCAAAGGTCATCAAGACCTCTCCAAGTGATGCTCCCGCTGATCGATCTGCTCTAGGAGCCGCTCGTACTGGATTTCGTGGTGGTCGTGGTGGACGACGTGGTGATCGAAATATTGGTCGTGATGGTGGACGAGACATTGGCGGTCGTAATGGAGGTCGATTGCGCACCTGCTTCAACTGTGGTCTACAGGGTCATTTCCAGTGGCAGTGTACCAAAACTCCTGTCGCCAATGTCACCTCAGATATTCCTGATCTTGGCGGCCGATCCATACAAATGACTGATGAAACATATGCTGACTTTGTTGAGTTTCAAGCTCAACGTCGAGGTAAAACTACTACTTTTGGGTCCACCGCAGGGTACTCAGCAGCATGTGTAGTACAGTCGAAGCAGTGGGTCCTTGATTATGGCGCGTCTGCTCACTTGACAAGAAACGCAGGTATGATACTAAATTAAATACCGGTTGGTCGTATGTCTAATATTACATGTGCCAACGGTGGTTTGCTGACAGTTCGTGGAAAAGGATTTGTCCGTCTTTCTTCGGGACTGTCACTACATTCTGTATTACATACACCTGGAAACTCATTCAGCTTACTCTCAATTAGTCAGATTACTCGTGATATGCATTGCTCAGTAACATTTTTTTCTGATGGTTGTATTTTTCAGGACCTAAAGACTGGAAAGACTATCGGTAAGGGATATGTGGCTGGAGGCTTGTACCTGTTTGACGAACCTTCCTCTGTTGTCCATGCTGGTGTGAAACTTGATCCTTTTGAGTTACACTTCCGGTTAGGACATCCTTTTGTCCAAGTACTCAAAAAAATGTACCCATCTTTAGAAGCAACTTCCGGTTAGGACATCCTTTTGTCCTGTAGTTTGGCTAAGCATTACCGGATTTCCTATTCGGTCATTCAAAATAAAGTTGCTTCTGCTCCTTTTGAATTGGTGCATTCCAATATATGGGGACCTTGTCCGGTTGAATCTGTGATGGGATTCAAGTACTTTATTACCTTTGTTGATAACTACTCGCGTGTCACTTTTGTTTATCTCATAAAAGATCGCTCCGAATTATTTAACATTTGGTGCAATTTTTATGCGAAAATCAAAACACAATTTAGTGTTCCGATTAAATGCGTTCGCAGTGACAATAGTCGTGAGTATGTCTCGTGAGTTTGTTTCACATCTGTCTCGGAATGGCATCATCAACCAAACTTCATATCCTTGCACACAACAGAATGATGTGGCTGAATGTAAAAATCGTCACCTCTTAGAAACAAACAACGCGTGCTCTTATGTTCCAAGCAAGTACTCCAAAAAGATTTTGGTCGGATGTCGTTCTCACGGCTTACTATCTAATTAATCGCATGTCGTCGTCTGTTCTCAATGGCGATACTCCCTTCTCTCGGTTATATCCCAAACGAGAGTCGTTTCCTCTCTCTGAATGTTTGGTTGCTTGTGTTATGTTAGGGATACTCGACCAACTCTTTGTAAACTAGATCCAAAGACTATCCAATATATTTTTCTTGGGTATCTTAAGGATCAGAAAGGGTATCGGTATTTTTTTCCAGTCTTGAAACGATATTTTTTCTCTCGGGATGTTACCTTTGTTGAAACTGAGTTTCCTCCACTTCCATAAACTACTGATCCGGCTCCACAAGTTTACCCTGAAGAGGATTTCTTGTTATTTCCTGTTCATACACAATATTCTCCCGTAAGGGTGTCCTCCCCTACCGAGCCAGTCTCCCGGTCCGATGGTCTGCACACACCGGCTCTGTCGGTACCAGCATTCGCCGGAACGAGTTTTGTCGATAGTGTTTGTAGACACAGTGCCTTCATCCTCCTCTAGCTCCACTGATTTGCTTCCGCCTGATACGCCAGCTCGACCTCGTCGTACATGTCATGATCATCCATTGTACGTTCACAATTACAAAGAGCTTACGAGCCACACACAATCATTGGTGGCGACTATTGATGGGATTCGGATTCCCAATTCTGCAGAGGAGGGCCTTAAACATTCCGGCTGGCATGCTGCTATGAAAGAGAAAATAAAAGAACTTCGGAAGAACCATACATAGAACTTGGTTGATTTACCTCATGGTAAGAAGGCAGTGGGTTGCAAATGGGTGTTCAATATTAAGCTAAAATCGAATGGCACTCTTGATCGCCTAAAGGCTCGTCTGGTGGCAAAAGGTTATTCTCAGACCTATGGTGAGGATTATTTTGAGACATTCTCCCCAGTTGCTCGAATGACCTCTGTGCGCGTCCTCTTGACCTTATCTGTTCGCTATGACTGGCCGTTACTACAACTGGATATCAAGAATGCATTTCTTCATGGAGATCTTGACGAAGAAGTATATGTGGTGCAACCTCCCGGGTTTGTTGCAAGGGAGGGTAAAGTGTGCCATCTGCGGAAGGGCCCTTTATGGTCTCAAACAATCCCCTCGTGCATGGTTTGGTCGTTTCACAAATGTCGTTACTCAATTTGGCATGTGTCAATCAAAGAAGGATCATTCAGTATTTTACCGTCAGACAATAGCTGGAAGGATACTACTGGTGTCTATGTAGACGATATTGTGATAACAGGAGACGACAGTCAGGGCATTGCAGAACTAAAAAAATTCTAAGAGAACAATTTCAAACCAAGGATTTGGGATCGTTGAACTATTTTTTGGACGTAGATGTCACACGTGGTAAGCGAAACATTGTAATGTCTCAGAGAAAATATGTGCTTGACATCCTAAATGATGCAGGAATGATGCAAGCTAAGAGAGCAACCTTGCCCATGGACCCAGGGATAAAGTTACTTCCCGACGAGGAGACACTAATGATCGATCCGGATCAATATCGTCGAGTAGTTGGAAAACTCAACTACTTGGCCGTTATGACTCGTCCAAACATTTTCTTTACCGTCAGTGTTGCAAGTAGATTCATGTCTTCACCACGAGTTCCACATTGGGAGGCAGTTCTCAGAATTCTGCGCTATCTAGTTGAGAATCCGGAAAAAGAAATTTGGATGGAGAATAAGGGACATACTTATATTGAGTGCTTTACTGATGCTGACTAGGGTGCCAGTCTTACGGATAGACGGTCTACATCTGGCTACTCGGTCTTCATTGGCGAAAATTTGGTATCATGGAAGAGCAAGAAGCAGAGTGTGATCGCAAGATCAAGCTCGGAAGCAGAATATCGGACAATTGCTCATGGCACAGCAGAGGTGCTATATCTGCAGCATCTTCTACAAGAACTGGGAGAAGAAGCAAGATATAAAGCAGCAGATATGTGGTGTGATAACCAGTCTGCTATTCATATTGCTACTAACCCTGTATTTCATGAAAGGACGAAGCACATTGAAATCGACATTCATTTTGTCCGTGATGAGTATCAGAAAGGGATGATAAAGTTTCACCATGTAAGGATCGACGATCAGATAGCTGATATATTTACAATATCTCTTTTGGGTCCTCGAGTTCAATTTCTCTGTAACAAGCTGGACATGATTGACATCTATGCTCCAGCTTGAGGAAGGGTGTTGAGTTATGTGTTAAGTTGAGTTTTGGAGGGTGTTGAGTTATGTGTTAAGTTGAGTTTAGTCCCACATCGGATAGACTAATAGGGAGAGGGGTTAGCCTCTCCTATATAATATACTTCCCTCTCCTCTTAATGAATCAATATATCATTCATATTTTACATAAGCCATTCAGCCTCAATAAATGTAGTGTCTAAAGCAATCAACTGATACTCCATGGTGCTTCTAGAAATTATAGTTTGTTTACAAGATACCAAGAAACTGTTGTTCCTCCCAAGAGGAGGAGAGAGCCAGTTGTTGACATCAAGAGAGTTGGTCACCCAATTGGCATCATAATAAGCTTCTAGCAATTAGGGAATTTCTTGTAACACAAACTATAATTTAGAATGGCATGGAGATATCTGAAAATCCTTTCTAGTGCAAATTGCTATGCACTACTAGGATTGTAAGTATACATGTTGAGTATACTAACTGCACAAGAAATATGGGTTTGCAATATATAAGAGGCAACCAATCATCTGAGCATATCTATGTTGCTCTACGGTTTACCTATGCTTTTACACAATTTAATACTAGCATCATAAGGTGTAGATGTAGGTGTAGCAGAGTCAAAGTCAAATTTTTGTAGCATCTTCTCAATAGAATGTGGGAGGGATAATGAAATACCAATGTCAGACTTGATTAATTTCATATCCAAAATCACATCAGCTTTCCCTTGGTCTTTCATATCAAACTTGGAGGAAAGACATTTTTGGTGCTATCAATGCTCTGAAGTCATGTGCCAAAAATGAGAATGTAATCTACATATAAGCACAATAATATCCACTTCTTAGAATGTCGATCCATTTTATTCCAGTTCCTAATGATGTGAATGATGCTTAGATATCCTTCATGAAACTAGGACACATCTCTAAATCTATTTTGGCAAACTAAAATGAATATGGCGTCTTCAACCTTAAGGACATCTGTATATGCGTGTGTGACCGTGACATGTTTCCTTGTTAAGTTTGTTTACCCATTGCATATACCTCCGTAGTAGGCCAAGGCTTCGAAAACAAAGTGGTCTTGCTGGACACATGGAATTAGTCACCAAACAAAATCTCAATCTCTACTGGTCTTGCCTATACAATTGAGTGCTGGAAAAAGAGGCATGACATTATAAGTCATACAGGACTTTCATGTGTCCAGCCTGTAAGCATGAAAGTGCTATTTCATCTGTCCAGCGAGTTTAAGGGTGCGTTTTGTTAGTGTTTAAAAAACACTTTTCTGAGTTATAACTCAAAAAGTGGACAAAAATCTGTTTGGATGAGACAACTTAAAGTTAACGTTTGGAATTTTTTATTTTTTTTGATCTGAAGTTATAACTTAACTTTTAGAAAATAGTTGAAAGCTGTTTCAGGATGTTGTTTTCACAAAGTTATGCGGACCCCACCCCAACCCTCTCTTCCTCTCTCTCTCTCTCCTCAGAAAACACCAGGAAAAAAAAGGAAGGACTCTCTTTCCTCTCCGATCCCTCTCTCCAAGGTTCCTCTCTCTATATCTAAAATCAGTCTATATCTAAAATCAGACGACGACGAGGCCACGGCGAACTCGAGAACACGATGACCTCGACGATGACGAGGCCACGACGACGACCTCGACGACACTGTGCTCGCGGCGGCCGAGTGGAGGTGACGATTCTTGGCCCTTGGTGACGAATGCTCGGCCGCGACGACGACCACAGCGCAGTCGTTTTGGGACGTCGGACAGCGCCGTCGGTTAGGGTTTTGGGACAGACGATGACCTACGACAGCCTCGTCGAAACGTCCGGCAGGTCCGGCTGTCAGCGCCTTCCCGAGCTTCGCCCACCTCATCCTGAGGTGTCCCCGGGGAAGTGGTAGACCACTTTGGGGGAGGCGGCCAAGAGGCCAGGCTCCCCAGCGTCGAAGAGCGCATCGGTGTGGTGGCCGCCTTCGATTCTGGCCCAGTGCGACGAGGGAGCCGCTGTGGGGGAGCCGTCGTCCTAGCAGAATCAAAGTCGCCCGGCAGCGACGGGGGATCCGCCGTCGCGGCGGAGCCGGTGTAATAGAGCCAGTAGACGGCAACGTCGAAGTCGACGACCTCCTCCTAGCTAATCGTCGAGGACAACGTCGAGGGGCCAGCGGCCGGGTGAACGACGACTGGATCCGGAGAGTAGTGTCTGTGTCAAACATGAATTGAGTGAACAGGATACAAATATTTTGTTGGACACGAAAAAGATTTGGTAGGGACACAAAATGGACACAGATAGATTGATTTTAACACAAATATTTTATAAAATTTTAATAAAAAAATATTTTCACAAAATATTTTACCAAACAAAAATTTTAACTTTTATTTCTTAAAAAAATTTCCAGATGAAAGTAACCAAACACAAATCCAAAAAATTTATACTCAGAAAACAACTTTATAACTTACTTTCAAAAAAACAGTTTTCAGAAAAATATTTTAGAAAGACTATCCAAACGGACCCTAAGAGTGCCACAGCACTGACTCTGCTACATATGTCAAATGATTGTTCTTTTAAGTAGCAAAGATTTTAAGGCCTATAAGATTGAATTATAATGCCTTTTAGATCATAGAACTACACTGCTTACAACTCAATTGAAGCACATTTAGGTTCAGTGTTGAGTCTTGTGTACTAGAAGCACTTATATTCAATGTTCCACAATCCTGAGCAGATCTCGAGGGCTTGCAACATTGGAAGGTTTCTAGCAAGGTTCAAAAGTCAATTTTGGTGTTCATTCTGCTATGAGAATTGGTTTCTGCAGTTCCGAGGTTGATTGTTCTGAATTGGTCATTGTAGAGTTGAATAATGGAATGAATATTATTGATGAGAGGGTTACATATATATAGGAGAGGCTAATCCCTCTCACTATTGTTCTATCCGATGTGGGACTAAAGCTCAATACTACTAATACTTAACACTCTCCCTCAAGCTGGAGCATAGATATCAATCATGTCTAGCTTGTTACACAGAAATTGAACCCGATGACCTAAAAAAAATTTGTGAAGATATCAACTATATGATCATCGGTCCTCACGTGTTAAAACTTTGTCATCCTCTTTTTATACTCATCACGGACAAAGTGGATGTCGATTTCAATGTGCTTCGTCCTTTCATGAAATACATGATTGGTAGCAATATGGATAGCAAACTGGTTATCACACCACATATATGTTGCTTTAGTTCCTGTTTTTTCTCCCAGCTCTTGTAGAAGATGCTGCAGATATAACACATCTGCTATGCCATGAGCAATGGCTCGACATTCTGCTTCCAGACTTGACCGTGCTATCACACTCTGCTTCTTGCTCTTCCACGATACCAAGTTTCTTCCAATAAATACTGAGTAGCCAGATGTAGACCGTCTATCCGTCAGGCTTGCACCCCAGTCAGTATCGGTAAAGCAGTCAACACGAGTATGTCCATGATTTTACATCCAAATTTTTTTTTCCGGATTCTGGACTAGATAGCGCAGAATTTTGAGAACTGTCTGTTAATGTGGAACTCGTGGAGAAACCATAAATCTACTTGCGACACTAACGGCGAAAGAAATATTCGGGCGAATCATGACCGCCAAGTAGTTGAGTTTTTCAACCACTCGTCGATACTGATCCAGATTGGTCATTAGGACCCTGTCGTCTGGGAGTAACTTTGCCCCTGGATCCATGGGCGAGGTTGCTCCCTTAGCTTGCATCATTCCTGCATTATTTAGTATATCCGGCACATACTTCCTCTGAGACATTACAATGTCCTGCTTACCTCGTGTGACTTCAATGACCAAGAAGTAGTTCAACGATCCCACATATTTGGTCTGAAATTGTTCTCTTAGAAACTTTTTTAGTCCTGCAATACCCTGGATGTCGTCTTCCGTAATCACAATGTCAACATAGAAACCAAGTAGTATCCTTCCAGCTGATTTCTATCAGTAGAATATCGAATGATCCTTCTTTGATTGACACATGCCAAACTGAGCAACAACATGTGTAAATCGACCAAAGCACGCACGAGGTGATTGTTTGAGACCGTAGAGGGCCTTCCGCAGACGACACACTTTACCCTCCTTTGCAACGAATCCGGGAGGTTGCACCACATACACTTCTTCTTTAATATCCCCGTGGAGAAATGCATTCTTGATATCCAGCTAAAGCAATAGTCAGTCATAGTGAACGACTAAGGCCAAAAAACACAAATATCATCCTGGCAACTCGGGAGAAGGTCTCAAAATAATCCTCACAATTGGTCTGAGAATATCCTTTAGCTACCATACGAGCTTTTTAGGCTATCAAGAGTGCCATCCAGTTTCACCTTGATCGTGAACACCCATTTGCAACCTACAGTCTTCTTACCAGTAGGCAAATCTACCAAGTCCCAAGTATGGTTTTTCCAATGCGCTTTAATCTCCTCTTCCATAGCAGTACGTCAACCGGGATGTTTGAGACCCTCCTCGACAGTATTGGAAATTCGAATCCCATCAATAGTAGCTACCAAGGACTAAGTGTGGCGCGCGAGCCCTTTGTAGTTGTCAACATACAAGGGATGATCATGACAGGCACGACGAGGTCAAGCTTGTGGAACAGGCAGAGGCAAATCAGTGGAGCTAGAAGAGGATGATGGCTCTGTGACCGAGGACACTATCTGCGATGTTCGTTCGGGCGACGTCGGTACGGACTGAACCGGTGTTTGTGGACCGACGGATCGTCGAACCGGAATACTGGCTCGGTAGGGGAGGGCACCCTTACGTTGTGTTTGAACAGGAAACAATAAGAAATCCTCTTCTGGGTAGACTTGGGGAATAGGATTTGTAGTTTGTGGAAGTGGAGGAAACTCAGTTTCAACGAAGGTAACATTCCGAGAGAAAAATATACCTCTTCAAGGTAGAAAAAAAATAACGATACCCTTTCTAATCTTTAGGATACCCAAAAAAAATATATTGGATTGCCTTAGGATCTAATTTAGAAATGGTCAGTCGTGTATCCCGAACATAGCACAAGCAACCAAAATTTTTGACACGTAGAGGAAACGGCTCTCGTTCGGAATATAACCGAGAAAATGGAGTAGCACTATTGAAAACTGACAATGACATGTAATTAATAAGATAGCAAGCTGTAAGTACCGCATCCGACCAAAATCTTTTGGGGTGCTTGAAACATAAGCGTACGCATTATTTTCAAGAGATGGCGATTCTTGAGTTCGGCCACACCATTCTGTTGTGATGTATAATGACAGAAAGTTTGGTGGATGATGTCATTGCGGGACAAATGAGTATTGAACTGGCGAGATAAATACTCCCGACCATTGCCACTTCGAAAGCATTTAATCGGAATACCAAATTATGTTTTGATTTCTGCATAAAAATTGCACCAAATTTCAAATAATTTGAAGCAATTTTTCATCAGATAGACAAAAGTGACACGTGAGTAGTCATCAACAAATGTAACGAAGTACTTGAAACCCATCATTGATTCAACCGGACAAGATTCCCATACATCAGAATGCACCAACTCGAAAGGAGCGGATGCAATTTTATTATGACTTACCGGATAGGAAACTCGGTGATGCTTAGCCAAACGTCATGAATCACAATAAAAAAAACTAGAACATCTAAAGATGGGTACATTTTCTGAAAAGATTGGATTGATGGATGGCCTAACTAACAATATAACTCGAAAGAATCGAGTTTCATACCAGCACAAGCAACAGAAGAAGGTACATCAAACAGGTACAAGTCTCCAACCACATGTCCCATACCGACAGTCTTTCCAGTCTTCAGGTCCTGAAAAACACAACCATCAGAAAAAAATGTTACCAAGCAATACATGTCGCGAGGAGTAATTGAAAGTAAACTGAACGGGTTTCTAGGTGTATTTAATACTGAATTGAGTGACAGTCCGAAAGAAAGACGGACACTTTCTCGTCCACGGACTGTTAGTAAACCACCGTTGGCAACAGTAATATCGGAAACATGACCCACCGATACATAATTGCGTACCATACCTGTGTCGCCAGTCATGTGAGCAGACGCACCTGAGTCAATCACCTACTGTTTCTACCTTACCACACATGCCGCTGAGTACCAGACTGTGGATCCAAATGTGTATGCTTCACCACAACTTTGAACTTGGAAGTCAAGAAAATCTGTATATGACTATGCAGTCATCTGGACAGATCGAACGCCATCATCATATGCATCTGATGTAACATTGGCGGCAGAAGCTTTAGGACATTGCCACTGAAAATGGCCTTGCAGACCATAGTTGAAGCATGTGTACGGTCTTCCTCCATCACGACTGTCATTACCTCATCCACCATCACAACCGCCATTACCTCGTCCACCACGACAACCACGAAATCCAGCACGAGCAACACCAAGAGCAGATCGATCAGCAGGAGCATTACCAAGAGCGGTCTCAACGACTTTGTTGTCTGTAAGACACGAAAGTGAACTTCCATCAGAGACGAAATATCAGCTCCAGTAATGATCTGAGAGCAAGCAGAGCCTGTATCAGGACGGAGAGATAAAAAATATGCCATGATATGAAGCTGCTCACGTTGAGCCCTACCTTCATTGATATTCGTTGTTAAAGGTAACACGCGGTCGACCTCATCAGTCATAGCCTTAAAGGCCCGAAAGTTGTCCTTATAAGATTTGTCTCCCTGATCTGCTCAGTATACGCCAACGACCAAGTCATAGATACGAAACAAATCGCATTTTCCATCAAACGCTGCCGTCAGGACCTCCCATAACTCCTTCACCGAATCTGTATTCTGAACCATGTCATCCACCGATGGTTCTATTGAATTCATCAACTGTGTAAACAGTCGACTGTCATCTGTCTCCCACTGCTCAAAAAATATAGGATCAGTCTCTTCTCGACCTTCCATGTCGAGTAGTTCTCTGGTCCATCCAACAGTCGATCGACAAGTCGAATCGATAACCGGCACTCGCATGAAAAACAGAGATTGAATATAGATCACACAAACCAGGACAGAGAGGCAACCCAGGTTAATCTCTGTTAAATCCTGATGTGAAGATCAAGTAAGAAAAGAAACAAAGATTCACACTAAACAAGCAACTTGTCTGCTCTTTGTTAAATTTCTGATGCCGATGTTGAGAGTCAGAGGTTTCAGCAAACAAACCATTGTTTACCCTCTGATGATCCTAACATTTTTTTTATTTTGTAGATGTGGAAATCGATTAGGGTTTGTGGTAGGTGACGGCTGGGTTAGGATTAGGGTTTATGGATATTTTTAGACTAGGGGGGTAGGGGAGGGGGCGATCGGGGGGGGGGGGAGGGGGTGGCAGTAGCAGCATGTGGCAACAGCAGGAACAGAGGGCCGACAACAGGGGTCTTGATCGGGGAGGGGTGCAAGATCTAGGGTTAGGGTTTTGTGGAGAGGAGTGGATGGGTTATGACTTTGATACCATGTAAGTTGAATAATGGAATGAATATTATTTGTGAGAGGGTTAAATATATATAGGAGAGGCTAACTCCTCTCACTATTGTTCTATCTGGTGTGGGACTAAAACTCAATACTACTAATACTAAAGAGTCGTTTTAATAGTTTTCGTGTTTCTTGTGGTTTGGTATTCTCAAAGTGAATCCAAGACAGATAAAGCATATGGTTTCCACCAATACTTCGATACTTGAAACTTTGGTTTCTAGATGAAGTGTAACCTTATATTATTATTGATCGATATTATTTGTATGAGAAGAATGGAAAATTTGGAAAGCTAAAAGTTCCCCACCTAAAATAGTAATAAATAGACCTACCTTTACATAACTTTTTTAAAATTAATGTGTGTTCCAACAATTTGGTACTCCAACTATAAAAGAAAAAAAAAAGTTGATATCTTAATTAAGGGTTATTTACACTGATTACTCCTATGTTTTTGGTTTATAACACGAGGTACTCCTGCTTTTACAAATTACATTGACCACCCCTCCCTTTAGGAAAAAAAAATTAAAAATAGGGGTAGTTAGTGTTATAACTTTTTACTTTTATCTTAAAATAAGGGTACCCCGTGTAATAAATCAAAAAAGTAGGGGTGGTTAGTATAACTTTTTTAAAGCAGGGGTACCCCGTGTTATAAACTAAATATATAGGGGTAGTTAGTGTAAATAACCCCTTAATTAATCATAATCAGCATAACCTATGTTAAAATCTACATGTAACCTGTTCTTTAGGTGAGAAACTTCTCTATATCCCTATGTGATAGCAAGTAGCTTCTAAATCTCCATATGTTGTAGTCCCACTAACCAATATGTTCTTTTTTCTTTTACGGGGTAAACCACGTCCATGTGGGACCTTAGCCTTTATTGAGAAATAAAGCACTTGGCGTAGGAAGATAGCCCATACTGCCTACAATAGGGAGGGGGATAGCCCTTTCCAAAAAAATATAAAATACATAGGGAGAAAATAAACAAGATTTATTTCCTAAATATAGGGTGGCCCATCTGATCAGAAGAAAGAAGACCGCCCACTGATTCCGGAAGATCCACTGCCAGCTCAAAGATCTGATTATAACCTGTTTCCATTGCCAAGTGAGCCAATGCATTTGCAACCCTGTTCTCCTCAGCAGTAATATAAGTCATCTGGATGTCTTAGGAAATCATTTTCCTGATCTTTCGAATTTTATAGATGTCCGACCAGTGAGTTTGACATTTTCCCATAATTGTATCACAAAGATATTTAGAGCTAGAGTCAATAAAATTGATGATAATGTTATTACCCTTGCAGAATTTTATGCCAGATAATAGTGAATCTATTTCCGCATTAATACTTTGGCCTCCTGTAATAACAATTTGGAAAGCTGCAACCATTTGGCCTTCAGTGCCTCTGACCACCCCTCCACTAAAGGAGTCAACTCCATTATTTTTTGAAATAATATTAAGCTTAAGACCCATCTCCGGAGGTTTCCAATGAACCCAAGTACCTCTAGCAATAGTGTGAATTTTAGGAGAAATATGTAAAGAAGCCATGATATTCTCCTCCTCTACTGAAGGCTTATCTTCTAGGTGAAATGATCTTAAAATGAGTTGAAGGTTAGTGGTGATACGCCGAATGACATCTTTAGCATTAAGGTCAATATTCTCAAAAATAATGTTATTTCTAAAAAAAATATGTAAAGAAGCCATTATGTTATCCAAATCTAAGGATAAATGATATTAGCTATCCAATAACAAATTATAAACATGTCTTCCTTTCCAAGTTTCTACAAAATTCCCCTTCCCTCATTTGAAAGAAGAAACTTAAATCTATAGGCAAAGGGTCTTTGCATGGAGAAAAATTGTAAAAAGATAAGGGGTATGTCTCTCACTGAATTTTCATTCTCAAAGCCAGTATGTCAATCCAAACTATTTTGTATTCTTGAAAGCTTCAACAGTTGGTGTCGTGCATAGCTCGTAAATGATTTCTTTTAAGATTGATCCTTTATGTATATATTTCAAATATGCAAAACTAAACAATTATTCTTCACTTTAATGTTTATTCTTTTCTTTGAGTTTTAATCAATATAAAATCTTATCATTGTTTGTTTAATAACCCTGCCGGTATTGTTCTTAATGTTCTATATTTTCATTGTTGGTCCCAAGCACATATAAAGGAGGGTGGTTGCGTTAGGTAGCCAATGTAACACATTGTCTGATCTCCATGAAATGAATCCTTATAGAATACACGTATTTTCATTCACCGGCTGTGACGTGTTGCATCGTTCCCACCCTGGTACAGTGAGCAAGGATGGATTGCTAGGTTATCACTGGTAAGTGACGCATTACATCGATACCACCCCAATGCAAAATCAATTAAATGAAGCAAGGGTGGACTAGAGTATTCCACAAAAGTGACGTGCCATGATGTTGCACTAGTGTGGTGACAAATAGACAATGGACTATAGGATACACGAAGCAACGATATAAGGAGTTAGTGCATGATTAAATTAGCTATTTGAAACAAAGGAACAATAACAAGAAAGAAATTAAGGATGGTGGATACAATGATTAGGAAGAAGATCAATATACTTTGTCTATAAGAAATTGAGTGGGTAAGTGAGAAATCTAGGAACATTGATACTACTGGATTTAGAACATGGTATACCATTAAAAGGACCCGACCCCAAAAAATTGGGATAAATGATTTGTTGTTGTATCATTGTTTTTTGATATGCCTCTATATAGTTGCTATAAAGTAACAATGGAAACTATAACATTGCATAATGATATGACTGGAAAAATTATTGTGATGCTAATCTAGCTATCTTGTATTGTTTCCATAGTATTGAAATAATTTAGTTAGCTATACTTTTTTTAAGAAAAAAAGAAACTCATGTTTCTTTTTACTCAGCTATTTCTTGTTTGAAAGTTATTGTTAGTTTAATTACTCTGTAATTTCGGAAAGTACAAAAGAAACTGTGAGGTGTATTGATTTGTTATAGACTATCCTTCAAAAAGGGAAATGTCCATGTTAAAAATAAGTTATAGCATGAGGCATGCAAAGGGGTAGTAGAGATTCTTAAGATTAGTGCAGTCTGTATCTGAATGAACAAAGCGTGCACACAGTATAATAGTCCAACTCTTTGTCCAAGTATGCACTATACACGTTTACAGTGGGTATAATTTTCAAACAGGCTTATACATGTTAGGTTGAGCTAGATCTCTCTTTATTCCTCTCGTACCACCAAACCCACCCTCTCCTGCCTCCCACAACACACACACAAAGAATAAGAAGCAAAAAAGATAAAAGAAAAAAAAAAATATATATATATATATATATATATATATAGTTTCTGTATAAACGTAACAGGTTGGTTTGTTTTAACATGGAATCAGTGGTTCTACTATGCTGTAGGTTGGACTATCTAGAGTATCTCTAACACCCCTCTCGAACTCACAATGGTCTGTCTTGCGAGAGATTGACAAGAGAAAAACAATCAACAATATGGGATCTCATAATACTCGAAAGATCGCTCCACCACCATGATCCAATATGGGATCTCATCGAACCGCTTTGAACCATAAAAATAAAGAATTTTCATCTTTTTTTTGGAAGTCATCAAAATTGATTTTTTTTTTCTTGGTAAGGAACTTCTGCTCATCACTTAATGTAGAACGGGTAAACCCTACAAAGGAGGCAGGAAAAGGGTTGTGTCATCCAAATGAAACCGAAAGAGACAACTAACGTCGTCCAAACACCACATTAAGGGTTACTCGAGTCCACGACCATGGTTTCCTCAATAACACAAGGGTCCGAATCCACGACGGTTGTTAAGATCCACGAATGAACTACAATCCACGAGTGTGGTTTCCTCGTTCCCATAAGGGCTCGAATCCACGAGGGTTATTCAGATCCATAGATGAACTAGATCCACCAGAGTGGAGAGAAATTATCAAAGTTTGATAATATAATAATATTATTGAAGATTGAAAACCAAGTACATTGAATGTCTTTATATATGCTTACAAAAACTTTAAAAAAAAAAGAAATCTAACCCTAATCCTATTTATAATTATAGAAAGAAAATATAATAGCAAAAAAACTAGTTAAAGATATGACTAGATTCGTACTCGATTTATTTGAGCATGTAGAAGAATATGGTTACAATGAAGTGTACTGGCGGTATGTACCACCACGATAGTATACAACCAACCAGTAGCTAATTCCATACTCATAGTACACGTTGCCAAATCTGGTGGCACACGAAGTACATACTCCCAACGAGAAAGATTTGAAGAATTTAGAAATATTTATTAGGATTTTAGGACTGATTTATATAGTCAAGGATTTAGTCAATCTTTCTAGATTGAATCTAGAAGATTTTTTTCTATACTGAGTCAAGACTTCATATTTGTTTCATTATCTATTATAAATAAGAATAATCTCCTATAAGAGAGTATGTTGGTTATCTCCAAGTTCTTATTGTCTCTAATTATTTAGGGTAGCTACCATTATTTCCTCTTCTGATCTCTCCATCTCCATGCCTACATTCATATAAAATACAATATGGTGGCAGAACGGGTTCCATTAGATGATTGTCGAAGGATCTTTCGAGTTGGCACTGTCAAGCCGATAGAGTTAATGAGTGTAACATCTCTTGATAGTGGTCCTGATCGATTTCCTTCGATGCATAGACAAGTGGAGGATGAAGAAGAGAAATAAAAAGACAAAATAAAAGATCTACGAGGTTGATATTTTTTTTTAAGGAAAAAAATAGTATTTTTAGATTTAAAAAAAGGATAGTTCTTCTCCTTTGAGGGAAAAGCATAAAAAAGTATATCTATATTTTTCTATTTTGAAAACAGATGTTTCCTATTTTTTTGGATTAAAACAAATGTTTACATAGTTATAATTGGAAAATAAAGAAGAGGCAGATCTCCATTCTGAGTTATAGTTATGCGGTGAGGGGAAGTAAAAAAGAAGGAAAAGAAAAAAATGATCTTGATGCTATCTTAAAGCATACTCAAAGAAAGAGTTTGTGTGTGATCTTTGATCCAAGAGGCATACACGGGCAAAGAGTTTTGCGAATTTCAATGTTAGCTCGAGTGTGCAGGAATATTCTAAGGTAACAGGAGAGGAGTCAGCTGTAGTGAAAACTGAAAGCTGGAGACAATAGTTCTAGACCTCCTTAGAGGGGCAATGGCATGGTGACATGTCATTGAAGAAATCTGCGAGGCATCAATGATAGAGAGGACCGAAAGCTAAAGGTGATGGTTTTAGGCATCCTTGGAGGGGCAATGACATACATGTCGAAGAAGATAATGGCGAGTTGTCGATTGTGGCGAGGACTGAAAGCTAGATAGGACGGTTCTAGGCCTCTTAAGAGGGGAAAGACATGGTAACATGTTGTAGATGAGATCAAACAGTCAGAAGGCTTCATAGATCGGTCAATGAATGAGATTGTTGGTGGCAACAACTTATTATAGATGATAGATATTATTATAGCAAAGATCGAGATATTGGTACAAAATGGATTGAGATAGCATTGATTGAAATATCGGTACATGACCTCTCTATATGTTTTCTGTTCTTGCAAGTTGAGCTTGGTGATTTATTTATTGACTCGTCACCATACTCAACTAGAGGGGGAGAATACAGAGAGAGAGAGAGAGAGAGAGCAACTAATGTGGTAACAGTAGCTGCAACAACAGACGTGAGGTAAGTGAGCAATAGATGATATGAAGTAGTGATAAGATCATAGCCAACAACAACAAATGGTCAAGATCAGCATAGTTAAGAGTGGTCGACGACCTCGTTTGACAAGATGAGTTAATTGAGTCATTTTGTAATTTTTTGTTTCTTTTGGAGTTTCGAAAAATCCGTAACTCAAGTTGTATATGTTTCTAGCATGTGGGGAGAGTTTGATAGAATAAACAAAAGTATGTAATTGCATGTTGTACATGTTTGGAACATGTTGAAACTTGTATGGGGAGTGCAGAAAAATATGGACATAAAGAAGTGTAGTAGTGGTATGTACCGCCAATGGTGGTAGTACTCGATGTATGCAACCATTAGCTAATTTCACTCTGACAGTACATACCACCAGATCTATCGGTACCGACAATACATTCAAAATTTGGAAAAAATTTGGAAAAAAAATTGGAAAATTTGTAAAAAAAAATATAGTATATTGACTAATTCTTTGACTAATTATATCCTAATATCCTAATAAATTTTCTAGATTCTTGAAATCTTTTTCATACTGGCAGAATGATCTGTGAGTAACGACAAACCTGGTGGTATGGTATTGCCACTATGAAATTAGCTATTGGTTGCATACAACCACTACCACTGCCACTACCACTACCACTGGTGGAACATATGGTCAATACACTTCCTTGTATTCATATTCTTTTACAGATCATAATCGTAAATAGGGCTGCAATCGAACCGAGCATTGTATGTTCAAGCTCCAACCTTTTTTTGCTCCCAGGTCGAGCTTGAGCTGCTCGCAAGCAGTTTACATGTTGTTCATGTTCGAGTCCCGATATCTTTTTAGCCAGTTTCATCGAAGAAATAAAAGATAAAGGTAATTTATTTTAACCTGCATCATGGTGAGATGCAGGTTAACCCATTGTGCACGAAAGATACATATTGATTATGGGCTTTGGCCCATGGAAAATGAGCTTGAAATATTATTTACCAGTAGTTTCGAGCTATAATCAACCAGTAGTTTCTAGCTATAATCGAGTCGAACCATGACTTAGTCATAAATTAGTTAGGTCGAGCCAAGTACTATTCGAGCTTACCAATGGAGCTTGTTCACGAGCTCCCAAGCCGAGCTTCCCATGTTCAAGCTCAGCTATTTAAAGGAATTGAGCTCAATATTTTGTTTAAGCTCAAGTCGTTAAGGAAACCGAGTCGAGCTTTTGTTGATCCAAGTCAAGATTGCGAGCTCCTCTATTCATTTATAGACCTAATCATAGATATCTAAACTAAACATGCTAAAATAACTGTGAAAAGTTACTCTCTTAGTCGCCTCACTCTCTCAACTGATCGGTTGCCTGGTCTGAAGACCAATAGGGCCTTGTTACATCCAAGAGAAAGTGATAAAGTTACCATAAAGATCAATATCAATAACCATTGAAGTATCAGAAGTTTGCTGTCAGCAATGGAATACTTGGGCCTTAGCAGAGGGGAGAGAGAGAGAGAGAGAGAATCACATGATTGTGCCTAACAATGCACGTCAAAGTTGGAGATGGAGATCGGATTTGGTGGGTTATGATTGACAAAGAAGACATGATAATGCACGTTGGAGTTGGAGATCAAGACCAGATTTGGTAGGTCAGGATAGACAGAAAAGAGAAGGAAATCGAAAAGATAAAGATTGTTGTCCATTTCATATTAACTAATATCTATATTATTAATAATATAATTAACTTTTAAGTTAGTAGGTAAAGGTGGGTTATTATTAGGTAAACAACCTTTTATCTTTTCGAGACGCTTGAGGCAGATGTCTCACGTGCCAATTCTCTAACACCATGGTCATGTTTAGGTAAGGGTGGGTCGAGACGGTTTAGGCGGATGCCTCACATGCCAAGACAACGACCGCCTTAGCACCTTGCCTCCTAAACACTAGTTGACTAGGTGTTACAGAATTGGAAATGCCTAAGCTGCCGCCTAAGGGGGGGCAAAGCAGATATACTTTCAAACCCTGCTCCCGACTCAACTAATATCTTTCCCTTATATCTTACAATGAGTTCGTTGATTCACATCCTCCTTAAACTGTCTGGTGTGCAACGAGAATGTTCTAGTCGTGGATACCTTCCATCTCAATGTTAATAATGTAGGGGTGAAACACGTACGGAAGCGTAGACAATCCTCAACAAAGACACGACTACAACCTGCTATGAGACCTAGCAAAGAACACATGCAAGATATGTGGTGGCTAGGGCCACCGAGGCAAGTTTCAACCTTTTATTAATAAAGATTATAAATACAGTGGCTTCTTTAACTCCCTTGTCCCAAGAGTTAAGTCCCTTATGTTTCTTAAGAGAGAAAAATACAATAGAGATCGCTCAAAAGTCCAACCCCTGACAAGAAATCTCTTACCTAGTAATGCTTGCCCCCATCGACACCATCGATCTATAACCCGCAACGAAGAAGACGACGCTCTTTCAGAACCTCCCCATCAATGAGTGGAAGAACCCTAATAGTCATAGAACTCTTAGAATAGTGGTGGAACTCCTTGAACCTCTCACATATATTGAGATGCTACTCCAATTAGGTTTTAAAGACCTATAAATAGGATCTCCCCAAAAATCCCACACGGGAGCTACGTACTGTGAACATCGTAGTATGTACTGCCAGTGCGACAAAAGCTCACGGCAGCATACCACCAGACTGGCAATACGTACCGCTAGTGTGTCACATTCCTCCTGACAGTGTACCGCAACCCCGCGGAAAATATGGCAAGTGTGCAATTGACTCCTTCGGCCACCATAGCTTATCTCCTTGAATGACGCTTGTCACAGACATTCTTGAGCTTTTTCTCTTCGAACGAAATTCGTCCATATTGTTCCTCCAACCTCGAGACAGGTTGGATACCCAACAAACTTCCCCTCCGATCTTGATAAGAGAGTGTTGTCCCTATGGCTCCTTAAGCCAACTACATGCCCGTTGTCCCGCAACAAAATCCCTACTCCTTGTTGTCATCAACCTCGTATCCCCTAGGCTGCTTCACATCGTTTTTCATCTCTAATTACTTGACCACCAAGTCGACGCCAACTGATATATGTAGCATCTTCCAAATCAATACGATCTCCCCAGATCAACGACTGGTCCAAGATCGAAATACCCGACTCCCAACCTCACTATGAGTCTTGGCTGATGTTTAAAATAGCTTCCTCCTCCTCGGATGCATAGGCAATTCGCATAATGTTCAAGCATCTCTCGTATTTGCCAACCATCATGTTCGACATGAAAGTTCCCTGTATATTTGCATCCTCGAATAGAGTGTTCATGCGATGCACACCGTCGAAGGTACATAATACCCCTTGAACTATGCAAATAGAGATCTCTTTGTCGTCTCTCAAGTCGATTGCTTTCCATGATCTCATTTCCGACTTCGAACTACTAAAACCGTTGTTGCTCCATTAAGCTCTAACACCCTTCTCAGCACCAAACTCAGATTCATAGAGCAACACCAACCTGGAGATTGCCTGCATGTCAAAGTCCAGATGTATGATCCTCAAGGTCGGACACAACTCCATATAATTATGTCCCAACACACAAAATCCAACTTCTTGAATTTTCATGAAGGTCTTCCCGGCAAGCACCCATTTATCACCAACACCTTGTCGTATATGAATGAAGCCTTTATCTGATGACTGCTACTCCCATGTACCACTCAGTGGCTTAAGGATGTACATTTGGCTCATATAATATTTCAATCCAGTAGTTAGGATCCCTTCGTATGCATTCAATACTTGTTCCCAACCATGTTGTGGCAACCACCATTAGCGAGTCTCTCGACTGACACCAAGTTAAGATATAAACTCGGTATGTGACGAACTCCCTTGAGGATAAGCTTCTTCCGAAGCTTTATCACCAAGTCCACATACCGGATGTCAACAACCGTCGATTTCCCCATTGTCGTCCATCTTCATTCACCCGAAATTGCTAGTCTGGTACGCTGTAAAAACCTCTCCTTTGAGTAGCGTGATAAGACGCTCCCGTATTCAATACTTATTCATCATCATGACATGTGCTACAAGAGTCGATGCAAATTCTTGCACTAAAGTATATCCTCCGTCCTTGGATTTTAAATCATCCAGTTGCACCCCGTAAGGGTCACTATGTGTGAATATGTCTTCTCCATAGCCATGACTATACCTTCATCCCTACTCGAAGTGGAGGCTCTGATACACCACTTTGTAAAGGAAATAAACATTTGCGCAAGTGTGGACTATCCCCAACAAAGACACGAATACGACCTGCTACGAGACCAAGCAAACAACACATGCATAAGATATGCGGTCGCTAGGGCCGTCGGGGCAAGTTACAATCTTTTATTAACAAATACTATAAATAAGTTGTATCCATTAGAGAATTTTTGCTGGCTTTCTCCATTAGAGAATCTTTTTATTAACAAATTCAAGCTCCTACTGTAGTTGTCACACATGCCATTTTTATGGGAGAGTAGACATAATTGCCTCTCAATCTACAAAATTCTCTAATGGAGAAAGCCAGCAAAAATATCAACTCAAAGCAGGAATTGAATGCCCAAACTCTCCTCCATAAGATTCACTCCCCATTAATCTTCAAGTTCAACTTGTACACTTTACAATCTATTGTATCATCTCTCTTAAATTGTAAGAGACATGTGACATGATGTGGAACACTAAATCCTGGAACATAGGCTCCATTGTAGCCAATGCCAACTCATCCTAGACGAGTAGTCCCAAACTGAAATCTTTCCAGAAGTACTCCTCACGCCTCTCTACTTTGCATATGATTTAACACTATAGATGGACCAAGCTCTCAACTGATACCCCACATAGAACACATTTCTCATCTAAGTTCATATGCAGCTTAGTGCCATTAAGACACAAAAATACAATTTTTGTGGTACTCGATGATCTTCGGAAACATTTCAGCCGAAACAACCAAACCTGAGAGGTCGACCTTACCATAAAGGTCTCACTTCCTTCCAATTTCCATTCCCTTCTATCCTTTCTCCTCCAGATTAGGGAAGCTATATAGCCTTCAAGGTTCACAAGAAGATGCCTAAAATTTCTTGTGCTCATTTATTCAACGTATTTTCTCTTGACACCACTTGGTAGATATACTATACTTGCCCACAGCTATCTCAAGAAGTTTTGGGATAACACCTTAAAAAGCATATCTTTGCACTATGGAACTACAATCTGTATCTTCTTGATTCTTAATATTATGCATACTTCTATAGAAGAATGTCACCATCCCTCTCAATCCCTTCCCAAAACTAAGAAGATTTTTTAGCCTACCTGTCACGTCCCGACTCCATAGAGTCGATAATCATCCGATCTGAACGGATTCAAGGAAGACTCTACCATCGCTTAAGTCCCGCTATCTCTGCACTGCTCTGAACTAACCCATTTATTTTGTTGCACGATACTTGACTCCGTACATTTGTCCGCATCGAGGCGATAAATCGACCTCAGAAAGTGCCGCGTAAAAGCCTATAAATGAAACCAAAACCCGAATCAATACTTGTTCCCAATTCCGACTTATGTTATGCAACCAACCCAATGCCTCGTTCCAATCCGTCTCAGCGTTATGTATTGTACGGAGCAGGAAATTACATAATATACCACTCAAAACAAAGTTCGTCCTAGAACCAAAATCCATGCTCATTCCTTTTCGAAAATACTTAACCTTTGTTTCAAACACTGCATCAAATTTACTCTTTGTTTTGTGTGCAACGCTCGTACACATTCCTAAATTCCACATCGCTTTCCTACAGCTCAATTCGAATTCAGCATATCCCTTAGTTTAGATTCGTAAACATATTTTAATCGTCCCCGAAATATATATATTTCAGCCAAGCCTTATGATAGCAAAATCGAACAAGTTGCAGGCGCGACTTCGTTCCCAAAATACCAACTGTTTTATACCTCCGACTGAACTGGCCTTAGCGTCTATTCCCGTAACTCATTCGCATGCGCACTATTTCTGAAGACCTAATTTTCTGCCACGAATCTCTACGCACAACGTAATTTATAATCGCCTTCCATCTTGATATGTCTTGTGCGGACAAATTCGACTTGCGCATTACATCGAGTCGTTACGAAATCCGAACGCAACGAGTCTCCGCAACACCTTCTCGTTACTCAAATCTTTCGCATCGATAATCCCAAGTATGTGTTGCATCAAGCCCTTTGCGCATCTGATCGCAATAAGTTTTTCGCAACACACTTCCGTCCAACTGTTAGCCACCTCTTATCCAACTATTTTTGAAGTTTTGCTTGATATGGATTGAGTTCAACATATGCAAGAACTCTCAGCCTCAGTCTCAAATCATACTATTGTTCGCGCCATATATTTCTCATGATTATTCTTCCGAACTGTCGACGCATCAACCTCTAGGTTCACCCTCGCTAGGCGACTTACCCAGACAACGTACTAAGTATTCCTGATGCAAAGGGTCTAACTTAAACCGACCATACCCACGTTCACGAAATTCGCAACACGATTTCATTCCTCAATAAACTTTCTGTCTATCTCATTCCTCAAAATTTCTCCAATATGCTATAGCACCCGACATATATCGCTTGCGTTGATCGAATCGATAACCAACGCTAACTATCCTTCGGTCCTCGCTATAAAATCGACGATGCTCAAAGACATCACTCTATCCGACACCAATGTTTCGTCCGGCGCATCTAAGGTTACATACTTTATCGAGTACGAAATCACCTACTATCAAAATTCCGCTATGTTATATTCAGCCGAAGGCTATTCCATCGAATTCTGAAATTAATATTCGATCGCCTAGACTTATCTTCAATATGCACCACTCAATATTTATCTTCGACGCAATCTCTTATGCGTCATCAATCGGGTCATAAGTTATGGGTCTCCAACGATTACTTTGATTTGACGGTCAAGTCTCTATGGTCATCTGTCCCGAAACTACGCTCGATAATTGTGGATCATCAACAATGGACAGTTACTAAGAACCATGCTATATCTTATTCCTAAGCCAAACCAATCCCGACGAGTTCTATAGGATTCTACCTAAATCTGAGAATACGCATGCACTACCTGCCAACATATCCGCTAACCAAGAAAATATTTAGCTGTCTAGGGTTTGAGTCTATCTACCCTTGGATCGATATCCAAGATACTCTATACTCGGCAAAACCATTCTCAATTGAATCGTTATCCCCGCTAACTCTATCATTCTGTCCTGACTCCATCAAGTAAATTTTGGCCGATCGATACGACTTTTTGTATCGTTATTCGCAACTTTCTGAATCGTGTAAACATTGCTCCATTTTGTATCATTTATCCTGCTTAAGTTTCATGCACAATCTATTTCGCTCGACCGATACCGTAAATCATCCTGGCGTCAAGTCCCGTTGAGTTTCCTCAAAAGTCCATCCCTTATGATCCTTGCTCCCGTTTCAATCCTTCCGTCTCTATGTCAATTTCCTTCGCATTCTGTTTGTGCCGCACAGTCCCAACGACTTGCGCACCAATCCCTGCTGTAGGGTCATTTCAACTATATCATTTTCGATACGCCACAATCGTTACATCATTTCGCAAATATCTGCATCCGTCTATGTCTCAGTCGCGTAACCTAGTTAGCGATCATAAGTCACAAGCAAAAACGATCAAGTCCTCGAAGTTTTATGTGACACGAACTATTTTCGAATCTTCCATTCCCAAACGAGTCCATCTGCTCAACCAATAATTCCCTCGTGTTTACAAATTCACGGACTACGCTCGTTACTCCTGGATTTGCATCGATCCCTTGCGCACGTGTGCGCACCTAGCCGCTATCGATTTCCTTCGGCTCAACTTTCCTTCACTATTCTCAACCAACTGTTCGTCTTACACTTTTCGAATTCTCGTCCGACATAATATTTGTTCAACTCGAGGGTCTGTTTCTGGTTGTTCGAACATAATGCATCGAAGAATATTTGAGTCACATACTACCTTGCAATTTCCCAAACGAGTCTCGACGTTACCCCATCTGTTGTGGACAAATCTATCGTTGTCCATGCGAATATTCTGACGCATCGATCACTTTTTTGTTTGGTATATACCACTCAAAAATTGAGCCACTCTTTATATCGCACTTCCTCTGACTCGATCCGATATCTATTCCAAATTAGCCATCCAGAAGTGATCCTACCGACCACGAACTCGACGTTCGTTTACTCAAAGTCCGACACGAAACTCAGCCAACATACACCATCACTTTCTATTTCTGTTAATTTTGTCTGTTGCATCTCGTGCAACATTTCCTTCCCGAAATTTTCAGCTATTACTCAAATCGTTCAACTCGTTTGTTATCGTTCCGATGTTACCACGTATATGATATCTTTCGAGAAATCGACTTGTTGCACCGATGCAACAAACATAACTCGAATCAACTTGCCGCACGCTATGCAACGTCGCACGGTGTTATTCGATATTATGATCGATAGAAACTATACATGCAGCAAACACACACAACAGTTTAAGTTTATATAGACTCATTATATGGAACATCCAGTGTAACATTTTGTAGAATCAAGAGTTGTTCGATACGCGAAAGCATCTTTGAATTTGTGATGAAATGAATAATTGTCCAAGGAAGTAAAACCGGACGCTCTGATACCATTTCGTCACGTCCCGACACCGTAGAGTCCATAATCGTCCCTCGGACGTGATGTAGTGCGTGCCTAGATTGCGCAACGCACAAGGCAAGAAGATAAAACATAATAGTTTTCATAGAAAATACCGAGTCGCAGCTGAAGATTTATAGTCAATATGAAACACACAGAGTATGCGAAGCGAAGCACTTTTATATATAATTTAAGCGGTTACAAAGGATTGAATAGTCCCATTGAATATGCCAAGTTGGCTTACAACACTCTTTGATCTCTCTTGCTCACAAAGGATTTCCACCGTTCCATACATCACGTCTTCGTATATTAAGCACGCATCTGCACGTTGTCGAACTTGAGCTCCCAACGCCTATTGTACGTCCGAGCGATCCTTCGTACCTGGGGGGCTGGGAGATCAGTACACATCTTGTACTGGTGAGCAGAATAAACCACTCGCCTAAACCGACACTAAGTAATCATGTAAAGCATGCAGATTATTTGGTAATCTTTCTATTCAAACTAGATGAATTTTAGTTCATTGAGGCATGCATCGTAAGCAATAAACCATGTACGCATTGTAAACCTTGAAGTTATGAAAGCATATTCGCATGTATAGCATTGAATTCACTTAAGCGGACAAGCATGTTATACTCGATCGCATCGATAAGTAAACTTGTTATATGCTGCCATCTCGATCGCTAAGCATGTTATATTCGTATTGCGCCGGCACGCTTAAAACACGTTGAATTGCGTCACTTTATCCGTGGCTCTTACCATAGCTGATGTGCACACTATGGCTCGAGACAAGGTGGTATGCGCCCACCCTTGCACACGACAAAGTGCACTCTTCTTCCAACTTGAAACATTCGATAGCATACCATATCTTATTTATATGAAGGTTATTGGTGATATTGTCGACACCATGAAGGACTTATTCTTGGCATTACGGTACACCCTCCAGTCGAGTTGCGAGCCTGCTGGAGGTCCCGCAATGCCACGCGCCATTGCACGTCTCATTATTTCCCCCCTAGGTTGATTCGGTTTCGGTGCGACCGAATATTATATCCAATCAAGGAAAACGGGTAAACCTTGTGCACAAGTTATCCATGACCATGCAAATACATGAATTATTATCTATGACGCAAATGCATGATACGGAGTAGAATTAAGTAGTATCGTTTATGAACTTATGCAACGTTTCCATCTTGTAAGTACGACGAGGAACAAGTCCAACTCGCCCCACTATATTTCCAATACCTCTTCGTTTGTAAGTACGGTATAGGAACAAGTCTACTTGTCCTACTATATTCCAGCATTGTTTCTCTTCCGTCCTCCAAATCATTGTTCCGTGGTGACCCGTAGTCACCAAATATTTTGTAGCATCATCCCCTTTCCGATATAGTATTTTGCTTGACGACTCGTAGGCCCCAAGTTATTGAGTCACCATGCCGCTTCTCGACACAGTGTTCCGTGGTTTCATTCCCTTCCGACATAGTCGCATAGTTTCGAACCGCAACTGCACGCTTCGCTCGACAAAGCATTCTTATGATTTCCGTGCACGGATGCACATTTCCATCTCTCGTCTACTGGCAGTTTCATGGCATTGCGGTACAACTGCTAGCCTCGCTTAACGAAGCATTCCCGTTCGATACGTGTGCACTTGATGCACGCCTCGATATACTTTGTTTCAATATTCTATCTTAGTGTTCAACGTATGTTACGACTTATGTTTCTCCGAGCCACGCATGTTGAATCTATGATATCGCTAGCATGCACTGATGTATTTTATTAAGAATGAAGGAGTAGAGGAGAAGGGTCAGGGCCCGTCCGCCCACCTTATACTCATCTGCTTATCGTTCTGCCAAGCCGACAGAGCCTATCACTCCACCTGAGTCGATACAGCATATCCCCAATTTTCGTGGACTGATGTGAAGCACGATTTACTTAACTGGTATAACTATAAGAGCAGGTCGTGCTTCTCAATCATCTGACCCGAGCGAATTCAAGGAAGACTGCACCATCGCTTAAGTCCCGCTATCTCTGCACTGCTCTGAACTAACCCATTGATTTTGTTGCACGATACTTGACTCCGTGCATTTGTCCGCATCGAGACGATAAATCGACCTCAGAAAGTCCCGCGTTAAAAGCCTGTAAATGAAACCAAAACCCGAATCAATACTTATTCTCAATTGCGACTTATGTTATGCAACCAACCCAATGCCTCATTCTAATCCGTCTCAGCGTAATGTACCGTGCGGAGCGGGACATTACACTACCAATTCTACCAGTCTCCTTCCTTGTACAGGCAACTCTCGTTTCCTATCAACCAAATCATATTCTAAAGTTTTCACCACCACTTACAAAATAAGCCCTCCTTCATATCCCTGAAGTTAACTATATCCATTCCCTCATATTCTTCTTGAAACTATATTCCTACCAATTATCTAGGGCAGTCCATTTGCTACCTTCCATTACTCAATTGTACCATTACTCAATTGTAGGGAGACGTGCTTTTGATCCTATAGATATTGTAAATAAGAACTTTGAACTTCATAAAAGACACTAACATCATCTGTTTACTAGATCTCATAGTCTGTTGACACAGAGACTCTCTCCAAGTTTCTTAACACAGAAACTACAAGTCACAGAGACTCTCTCCAAGTTTCTTAACACAGAAACTACAAGTCTGCTCACTACGTGAGCTTCCTTACACTCTTGATCATACAAATAAGTCTGTTTACTTACGATGATGCTTTTCCCTTTATGATTCTCAAATGGGTTGAAAAGTTTGGGAGTTCTCTATGGTATTCTATGGACTGCTATCATCTAGTAGTGTTGATGTTCCTTCCATTAACCTTCTTTGTCCTTACCTCCAACATTTTTGAGCTTTATCGTGTAATACCTATATCAGGGAACTTCTTGCTCTTGTTCACATAGAAGAAAAATAAGAGGAGATGGAGGGTCTCCTAACATAATCCTCTCTTGTATTTGATCTCTTCCTCAAGTACCCCCTTTGACAAAATATTGGCCTTTTTGCATATGCAAATTGTATGTACCAATTCATCTTTCCACCATACGTTCTCGTATCCTTTTTGAACTAGCATCTATTGTCCACATTCTAGTCTAGCATATCATATGCTTTCTCCCAATCAAATTTTATAGCAGATCCCAATTCTTCTTGTATACTGCAGTGGGATTTGACTTCCAAGATACCTGCCACCCCTCTTAAGATATTTCTACATTATGAGTCCAAATTGCTCCTTCCATAGGACACACTATTTCGTCCATGATAACCCTTGGACTAGTGACTAAAACCTTCAAAAGTCTAATGTCTTGTAGTATCTACCCTTTTCACTCACTTTCCTGGCAACAAGTATCAGCTGAGTGTAACTGCTGCTTTCTAGCTTGACATTTCCTCATTACAGCTCATCAAAAGCCACTCTTTAGGACTTTTGTCAAGAACCCCACTTTACCATTTGAGTTCTTATCACAACTATGTTTGGTTATATGATCCTATTATTGTCTTACTATTCCTTACACCTTGAACATTTGATTTCCTATCCTCACAATGTTTAGTTTCAAACTCTCAAAAATATAAGTATTATAGTCATGCAACATGCTCTTCATAAGATGTTAGTAGTGATCCAATAACTTCATCTTAATATTTTCTTTCTATCTTGACTATCTTGAACAAACATATTATTGTCAACAAATTCTACAGATCTAAGCATCACTCTTCAGACTTCTGAAAGTAAACTGTATAATCAATCGGAAAATTTTCTCACAATTATTGTATGTCATTAGATTTTCTGTCTAAGAAAATGCAATTCCTACAAGAAATCATGAAAAAAAAATATTGGCATGAGACTTCTTACCCCATATGTAGTTCATATTCCCAAATAAATACTATGATGGATTCTATCATCGTGTTCTTTACTTTTCCATTTTGTATAAGATCCTCCAAAATCCTTGAGGGTTAACATTCTTATTTCGAAATTTAGATTGCTACACCCATTGAGTATTTGCTCGTCTGATTGTCAGTTCCTAATCCATACAACATTTATAACAGCAAACAATGTTTGTCAAATAAATAATATCAAAGTGTTGGTGCATTGAATATTTGGCACACATTGTTAATATACTTTTGAGTATGACCACAATATAAGGTAGAAAATTAGGAAAGTAATCATGCTAAAATAATAAATTTACCATGGACAAGTATCAACAGATTGCATGACCGGCTTTTCATGCATCATGTTCTATCCTAATATCATTGACTCACTAGGTCACATTGCATAGTAGATAATTCATATGATTGAAGTTATTTAACAAGTCAGTGAGGTTGAAATTAATGGCAATAATGGATGTTATTCTTAGGTAAAATGTCCTAGGAGAGAAAAATAGTATCTGAAGTGTTGGCAGTAGATTTTCAACCAAGGGAATATTTAATCAAGTAATCAAGCATATGGGTTTCAATGATATAAATACAGATGCATGACATCCATACATGTAAGGAAACACACACATAGGGACTAACTACAAAAGAGGTAGCAATTTTTTTACTGTTAAGGCAATAAGACATGTATCCCTAGGCATAAGCAATTCAAAAGAACTTCAAATCTCATGCTTGGGTAACACGAATCAAACTTAACATGAAAAAATTAATCTGATTTTGGTGAGGACTAAGAATGACAAGAGGTTCGTTGAAAACATTTAAGTTCATGACATGGTGCTGATGTGAAAAGCAAGCCGTCAATATGATCTTGCATATTTATGTTGGTGGAACCTAACATGATATCAATTTTAAAAGACAATTTGTATAGGGAGCTCCTCACTTCGATTCACCCCACCATACCACCCACCACCACAAAATATTAGTAGTATCTAGAATAATATTTTTTTGATATATATATATATATATATATATATATATATATATATATATATATCCAATCACCTCTAGCTCAAGTGACTGCTCAAGTGACTAAGGTAGGAGGCAACTGCCCTAGCTGCTCGGGTTCGAGCCGGGATGGGAGCGTATTATTCTCTCCGTTTAATAAATAAATAGTGGGAGTAGGGGTGGTGCCCCTATGGGTGACATCGGTGCAAAGCCTCCGGGCCGGTGGATCGGACCTTCGGGTCTGTCCGAGCAGGACGATGGACAGGGAACGAGCCGACTTGTAAGCCCTTCGGGCCGATTTAAGGGCCACTGGGGCCGAGTTGTCTGAGTAGGCCCCTCAGAGCCGAGTTTGAGAGAGTTGTACCATATCCGGAGCATATACGCCGTACAACAAAGCAATTATTTGTTCCAATATATGTATATATAATTGGAATAGGGATCATTGTTATTATCAGGAAAGGGAAAGGGAAAGGGAAAAAAGAGGGAAGTCCTTGAGCACTTTAATGTAAGAATGTCTACTAATTAAATATACTAACCAACTTATCTTGTAAATCGTCTTTACATCCAAATAAACTTAACTTCTTCAAGTACACACCTGACTGAGAAAAGAGTTCAGAGCTATCAGAATGGTGACTTTTGCTTAAAATATTTATGAAAGACAGCTCTATTAAGAGGGTTCTCTATGTTGAACGGATAGAAACACAGGGCATGGATAAGGACACCATACAAATATGGGATAAGGACATTTACAAATCGGTAAAAAAATTAGTTGTCTATGTTGCATGAATATGGACACGGAACTAATACGGACACCAACATAGGTTCTCAACAAGTATTCTTGGAGTATGCAATTAAATTCTCATACAGATCCAACCAAAATGCAAAGGTAGCTATCAACTGCTCATAACAGATCTTCAATGCTTCCCTAGGCTAACTCATCCGTGTGAATCATTTTTGCTCAAGCATCTAACACTATAAGCCTATAAAATACTATACCCCAAATTACAGATCTCACTATTTGGCAAGTTACTTATCTAGAATATTTCAGTGCGAACAATAAAAACTTTGTGCTTACACATACTTATAGTACATGATACATAAACTAACTGATCTATTTCCTATGTGATTTGTGACAAATGACAATTTATTGTTCAACCTACTAAAGAGCTTAATGTTCAGCCTGTTGAATATCGGGGCCAGAATGACACACCATGAACACTCCGATGACATTTCACTAATACAATATGCTTGGAAAAAAAAAATCTCTAATTCACAGAGCAGAAAATGATAGCTTGAGCACCTCTACCAAAGCACACACTGAAATCAAATTCACACACCAAGACTCTCACTCACACTAGCTCTCGTGCTGAGCTCTTGCTTGTACCTTATGTTATTTGGTTCCTAAATGAGGGATATTCACCTCTATTTACAGGTGACAGATTACAATCCTAGTTCACTTGAGGCTTGCTTACAACAACAAAACCTTCATACCAATTTTTGGGATCTGCTGTTTAAATCTGCTACTTCCATTCAGCTATGTTAAGTATTGTATCCTCGTAAAACTAACAAAAACTATATCCTTCTATACATCTTAACCCATATTTGTTTAGGCGTACCCCAATTCCCAGCGATTCCTTTAACTACTATCTTGCCACTCTTCTTACAGGTGCATCTTGTTGGCCTATGTTGTGCAAGTCTAAACCACCTAAGACAATTTTCTCTCATTTGTCGTCAACTGATCTCCAACTTTCTACGAATGCACTTTTACTTTGCCACTCATCCATTTTAGCATTCTAACTTCAACTATGCATGCTCATATTTTGGACATGTTGCTTCTTAATTGCCCAACTTGTTTTAATTCAATGCATCATAATAATATCCTTCTCCATCTCTCTATGACAATGACTGATTGATCCTAAGTACCGGAAAGTACAACTCCTAGGTGTCTCCTGTCTGTATCTGTGTTTGTCATTTTGCTTTGACTTGTGGTTGAAGTTAAATTTCATATATGTAATTTGTCCTATTAATTTTAAAACCTGTAGACTTTGAATTTCCCTCTACACTTCTATTTTAGTATCTAACCCTTCTCTACACTTATCGACCGGCACAATGCCATCAACAAACATTATATACCATGGAGCCTCCAAAAATATGCCTAGTAATTTCATACTTAACTACGCAAAAAAGTAAGGACATAATTTTGATCCATGATATAATAGAATATGGTATGTTATTTCATCTAGTTCTTGCAAGGTCATTGTAAGTCCATCCTACATATCCTTGATAATCATCTTAATCAAGCTACCAGAGAGTTGCCTCTTCTTTGAATCCCGTCACATTATCCTATTAGGAACTTTATAATAAACTTTCTTTATGTCAATAAAAACTATATGTAAATCTGTTTCTCTTAAATATTCCATTTTACATTAATCTTTTTAGTAAGTAAATAGCTTCCATAGTAATCCACCCAACATAAAACTAAATTGATTCTATGAAATGTAGTTGTTCCTTTTCTTAATTTGTTCAATTACTCTCACCCAAAATTTCATAATAAGATGATAAACTTAATCCCTCAATAGTTAATACAAGTATCTACCATCTCTCTTATATTATATGGGCACTATAATACTACTCCATCAATAGTACTTATGATTTAATTACATAGATTAATAAGCCAAATCAATCATTTTTTATCTAAATATTTTCAAACTTCAATAAGAATATCATCGTATCATCATCTAACCCTACTGTTTTTCCATTTTCTTTAAAGCATCCTTAACTTCAGAGGTCCAAATTTTACAACAATAACTATATGACTTATCCCAAACTAACCATGATTCTAAACTAAGCTTTTTTAGATTACTCTTGTTAAACAATATGTGAAAATAACTACACCATACATTCACTCTTGATACAAAGGTCTCTCCCACTTTACCTACCGTTAGCAAGCCTATAAACATCTTTATCGATAAGGTCATATGTGAAAATAACTACACCATACATTCACTCTTGATGTGCATGTAGCAAGTATCTAGGAGTACCGAAAGGGAACCCCTATCAGTAAGTGCCCAGTATGATATGCCTCAGGGTTGTAAAAAGCACTAGGTGGGCAGGGACACGCCGCCTAGCGTCTAGCCCGTCTAGGCGGCCACCTAGATCTAGGCAATCGGCTTACTTAAAAAAATTGTAAATAAAATCCTACTGAAATGAAAATAAAATCCCAAATTCAAAGTCTTACATAATCAAACATAGTCAAATTCATAGTAGAAGTTCAAACAAAATTTGTTTTTATGTTTTCCTATGATGTAAAAAGCCAAAAAATATTTGTTGATGCAAAAAAAAACTTCTTTAGTTCAACTTTTTACTATGATGCAAAAGAAAAGAAAAGGAAAAGGAAAAAAAAACTGCAAAGATTCAAAGAAGGGAGGGGAAAAAAGGCCTACCTACTCGGTCAGCGTCAGTTGACGTCCATGGGAGGGACTTGCGGGTGGCCGACGGTAGCAAAGGTCGGCGAGAGAGACTCGGGATCCTCCTCTTCGAGTTCACTGTCGGCTGCTGCTCACAGGAGGTAAGTGGGATTTTTTAGGGTTTGTTCAAAATTGATTTGGGAGAACCAATTTTAAACAAACTATATATTATTAATCAGGTCCCATCTCGGGTCGGGTATGAAAATCCAAAAAAAAAATTAAAAACCCATCTAGGCGACCGACTAGAGAAGTCAATGACGACTTCTAGGCGGCTGCGTACCCGCCTAGGTCGTCGATTTTGTCTCACTTTTAAGATGCCCGCATAGTTCGTCGATTCCAACGGAAACCTAGGCGGCCCATAGCACCTAGGCGGCCGATTTTGATGGTTTTTAGAATGCTGGTATGCCTTCCTAAATTGATTACTTATAAGTAAATGGAGCGTGTCACGTGTCGCGTGTCACATGCAAAAGCAGAATTTAAATTTTCTATATGCTACGCTTGGTAATATGGACCCCTTCATATGTGTACCACGTATCTTATATACTGATTTGTTGTTTGTAATTATTTGTCTGCATGGTCGGACGTTGTTTACTTGAACGATTTTAGGTTCATCCTAAGTCATGTGATAGATCTAATCTATCCATGAATATCTACGAATATAGATCATTGTGCTCATCCCATGGATGATGATCTTAACTTGATACGAATCAAGATCGTATTAGTGTATCTCATGCATCTATCCGAACTTGATCCCGTATATCATATCATGCCATACACAAAGTAATAAATCTAATTACTAAACATGCTAATTAGTAGAGAGATTTATGCTACTATGGTTGTCTATTTGTCAATGCCTTTGAACAGTACAAGCTTGTGGTTCATAATTATCCATACGAGCGCAATGACCACCGAGAAGCCAAGCATGAACTCCTTCACATTTACCAAAAACAACACCCCTAGAACGGGCTCGAGGAATCCTCTCCTTCGCGTCTATTGGAAAGAGCACCCCTAGAACGGGCTTTAGGAATCCTCTTTGAAAGCTTCACGTCACAACAAGCTTGTGCAGCAACTTTCTGTTCTATGCAATCTTCAGACCAATCGAAAGTCCGAATAGACTTCGATCTGGTCGGACTGACTGGTTTTTGGAGAAGAACGGCAAGAGGAGAGAAGAGGGGAGTTTAGGGTTTTCAGAGGGACTTTGCATGAGAGATTCCTAATGTTTTCAATAGACCCTTGCCCTATATTTATATGTTATGTCAGGGGGCACACTTGGCACATACTAGGTCTCCTAATTAGGGTTTAAGGAATCCTAATCAAATCCCTACAGTAAATTATCCTAATCTTATTAGGATTCTTCCATATAGTACATTGGGAGGGTATGATGCTCTCGCTATTGGCAACCTCGGTCACTAGGGCCCAATAAGGCACAAATAACCCCGATTTACGTGTCCATGACCTACCAAGTGCATTGTGCTCAGTGTTAATGGCGGATGGCGAATTATGGCGACAAGCCAAAAATCTGCCATATAAATATGACGGATGGCGTGACGGACAAAATAATATATATATATATATATATATATATATATATATATATATATATATACACACAAAAAGACTACAGAAATAAAGAAAATACCTAAAAAACTTAAAACATATGTTAAGAACCATAGACTTAATTGATAGAAAATATTATTACTCAATGTCATAAACTACTAACAACCACATTTTTATTAAGTTCATGGATTCAAAACATCAACAAAATGATAAAAAAAGCAATGCAAACACAAATTACATGTCTCTAATCCTCTTAACAACAGAGTCAAAATTAAAAATAGGAAAAAACAAATTACAAAACAAAAAAAACAGAATAGTTCATCGAAGAATAAGAAAAATAAAAGACTCAAAACAGACTGAAAAAAAGGAATAAACAAATAGATCGCAGAATTAGTAAAAACAGACGAAAAAAGAAGTTAAAAAACAATTTATATAGAGCATAAAAAAAGAATTAAAAAGATTTAAAGATTTAAAAAAGTATTTTTTAAACAAAAAAAGACTTAAAAATGAATTAAAGAAAACGTAAAAAAAATTAAGAATTAAGAAAAAAAAGTGTTTTTAAAAAAAAGACTTAAAAATCGAAAAACTGAGTAGGAGAAAAATGTCACCGGAGGAGGTTGTCGGAGACGTTAGCCGGAGGGTGGGGGTCGTCGGAGGACAGTAGAGGGAGGAGGATGGTAGTCGTCAGTCGCCGCAGAGAAGAACGGTCTGGTAGGCAAGTTTTGAAAAGTGAGAAAGAAGAAGCACAGAGTTAAGTTTTAGGTTTTTTGCACCCTTTTGGGTCCGGTTCTGGGTCGGGTCACACGACCCAGCTCGTTTTTTTTTAAAAATCGCCATTTCTGTCATGGCCGCCACGAATGCCACACGCATAGCGGCTGCCATGGCCCATCATTTGAAAACTACTACCGCCATTTCATGGCGGTTAATTCAAAATTTGCCACCGCCATCCGCCATGTAACAATACTGATTGTGCTGCGACAATTTCTTTACAAGTTATATGTTTCAAGTTGTAAGTTATATATATTTTTAAATGTTATTTACAAGCACGTACAAGTTCTTCCTGGCGATCCATGTACCTATAGTGAGGGTGGTAGCAAAATTTCTCAAATTCTATTTGTTAGTAATTAGGATTGTGATAACCCTAGCTAATTAATGAATAACAAAGCTTAGATGATGCTTGTTCGTGCTTTGTTGATTGCGCGCTATCTTTTCTGCTAACATTATTGTTTCTTGTTTAGCATGTCGATACGTGGCAAAAGATGAAGTTTTGCTCGAAAGACGGTCTGCAACCCCGATCCTTATTTTGTTTAAGACTTGTGGTCCTGCTCCAGAGTGGTCGATGCACTCTCTTGCCATTTTTCATCCTTCTACTCATTAGCTTGTCTTGTTCAATATTTTCCTATCAGTCTTTTCATTTCTTGAGATCGTACATTGATATCATACTTGTCTTGACATGCCTTATTTATTGTTATTATTATATATTATCTATGTTGTTGTAGTTGTGTGTTGACTTGGACACGTTAATGGTCATGGGGTCGACTCCTACCTCTTGTGCTTGTTTGGTGTAAGGGTGATTCTGTCTTGTGACAATTCATAGGTCCTTTTCCTGTTGTTTTGCTGAGTTTTGCTTCCACCTCGAGCTCCCTTGTGATACTTGTTGCTTAGGATTTTGACCCTACTGTTTTTTGCTTGGCCAGATTTGTCCGTAGAGCCTGATGATTTGTCCATAAAGCATGATGATTTGTCATACCTTCCGTTGGATAGCCCCCACTCATAGATCAACGATGTAGAGGTGCAAGTGCGTTTACTTCTCCATGCTTACTTGTTGTATATATTAATTTTGTGGTGTTTAGCCCAAGAGAAGTGTTAGACCTATATGTTTGGAAGCATGTTCCCTCTGACCTTGGTCAGCATGATTGTATATATTAGACCATGGCAAGTAGTATGATCATGTATTGTATTATATTCTGCTAGTGTAACATTTTGTCTATATTAGCTTCATGATCATATATGATATAGTATTTGTGATGCCTTACTACTTGCTTCATGAGCCCATGACAGTATCTTATCACAACTTCATGACAATATCTCATCACAATATGAATCACATTGCTCTTACTCTTAGGACTTTTATCATTTTAATAAACAATTTCACAATAAAATAAAAACTCAATAAATAATTGCCCTTAAATAAATAATTAGAATATCTAATGCCTCAAAGTGATATTTCATAATGCCTCAAAGTGATATTTCAATATGAAACATCATATTTCTGATTGATTCATAGAACATCACTATCAATTCCCGTGTTTCATAAGATAATATTAATTATGCTTTTAAGATAATTATATATTCTTGAAACAAGTATTTGCTATTATAATGTCATAGAACACTACAAACATCAAGGATCTTTTCACCCCCTTCATTCCTAAACAATAATATGTTATCTTAGTTACTTTTTCTTTTCTAATATGACCATTTAAATCTCCTCGTATGGATAATTTTTCCCTCCAAATATTCTTTGTATCAAACTACCTATATGTTAAAAAATTCCTAGTTAATGTTTTCATGTAATCCTAATTGAGGTGAATATAGACTAATAAAAATTCTACTTAGTACTAAGTTAACCAATATTATCATCTCTTTTATTCTTTTTATATCTATTGTGCTATAAATTAAAATATTTATCCACAACTTGTTGTTTATTTGTCTTTTTCACTTGTGTTCCAAAATCCAGAATTCTCAATCCCTCTATTTTTCACCTATCCACTTAGTTTTCGGTAGACAAACAATATCAATCTTCTTTCTAATTATTGTATCTAATAGCTACAATATTAATCTTCTTTCTAATTATCGTATCTAATAGCTACATTCCTATGTTCCAAGAAACTAATATAGTCCTACTCTCATGTACCAACTCCTTACTTCTATACCCAATAATGATCCCTTTTTTGATTTGTCAATTCAGAGTTTCTTAATTTATTGGAGCAGTCTGCGTCATGTTCCTTTTCTTCCTAGATTTTAATTTAGGTTTAAATGTTCTATAGAATGATAAAACAAATCTAGACAATTCTAACGATGTCATGATGTAGGGAATGTTTTTGGGAAAGGTGGAACAGGTGTTATGACCATAAGCATTCTAGAAGAATAGAGGCTGGAAAACATTCTACAACCAAGAATATAGAGAGTATAGAGAGCATATGTACATACAATAATATAATATATAAATTAATCACAAAATCAAGAGAGAGAGAGGAAAAAGAAAAGACACTTACAAATGAGATCTGAAATATTTACAGGAGCATGCAGCTGTGGTTCCAGGTGACACCGAGAAAGAGCACGCAAGTAAACAGCCATCCACCCATGGGCGCCTACCAGCGTGCTCTCTCTCGTTGTCATCAGCCCCATGCACCACAAATCTAACATCAACAAAACCCTAATCCCGCCCCTGCAAAAGAACATCAAAAAAAAAAAAAAATACAAATATTATAAGATTGTCCATAAATCTTCTTGATCTGATCCATCAGTAGAACAAAAAAAAGAGAAAAAGAGATCGAGTGTTATAATGGCATACGTTTTGTTCTAGTTCTTTTCAGCAGTCTTAAAAAAGAAGAGGAGGAGGAGAAATCAGCGGTAAAAAGTACCACAGTGAATTTCTTTTCTTTTCTTTTTTTACATAAATTAATAGAGACGATGTATGTACTGTATTTGGGGGAAAGGACGGGGGTGGAACCGAACCGTGAGCTCTGCGTATTTATTTATTTATTTATTTCCGTATAATTGGGTTATTTTCTTGTACGGAACTGCCCTTGATATTTGTGGTGATTCACCGGCTTGTCCTCCTCCTGTGGACGGGAGTGTTTAGGAAAGGAAAACAAACAAACACTTCCCAGGCGGGCCACAGCCACCTCCCATCTTTTAGGTGATGGGACGTTGTCCTCTTTCGTCAAATCACCTACAGGCCTGTCCTGCAAAGAGTGGCGTGGAGTGGATAAGACGCCTCTCTTTTGCTTATTTTTCTAATATATTCCACACTTGCGTTTGGGTCACCAAACAGTAATTGTAAATTATATGGAAGAAAAAAAAAATTATTGTTTATCAAAAGACAAATATTAAAGGATACAACAAAATTATTAGGAGACAATAGAGGTGCGCATTATTCGATTTTGGACTAAAAATTAAATCGAACCAAATCGAATAAAAAATTCGCTTCTATTAAAAAGAAAAAATTGGTTTGATTTCAATTTTGGAAATATGAAATTTTTTTATTTGGTTTCGATTTCGATTTCGGTTTTAGATTTTAGTTCCTGTCCAAAATCAAAAATCGAATAAAATTTATATAATCATATAAATATTCTAATTTTTTGTATATTTTGTGATTATATATATATATATATATATATATATATATATATATATATATATATATACAGTCTAAGTGACCAAATATAGGTGTACAGACATAAGTCTATGTAGTACATATCGGTTTTTGATGAAGTCTGATGAGCCAACTGTGGGCTCCCAACCAAACTTAATTAATTTCACCTAATTAATTAATTAATTAATTAATTCTAATTCTAATTCTAATTCTAATCCAGGGGTTACCATGGAGCTTGGACACCACGACAGGTCAATTTGGACTTGGTTTTAGCCAATTTTGAATACAAATGGAGAAGAGAGAGGAACATGGAAGGGTAGATTAGCAGCCTATAAACACATGTTTTCCACCGAACACTTTTCTCATCAAAATGTGTATGTGTCACTGTGTGTGAGCTCATGGGTCCCGAACAGGGAGGGGATTGGTATTACATTACAAATAGGTGAGTTGTTTAGTTCCACATCGGCTACGCTAGCAGCTTGAGTGTGTTGGTAGTTTGATAAGAAGATAGGTGAGTTGATTTAGTCTCACATTGGCCACGCCATAAACCTAAGTGCGTTGGTGGTTCTATAAGAAGAGATGGTTGGTCTTCATCAGACTATTCTTGCTCTTTTGGTGGATCAAAATGTTTAGGCCTGTCTTTTAAAAAATATTTAAAAAGAACAATAATTCGACCGAATAAACTAAACTGATCAATATTCGGTTCAGTTTTGGTTTGGTTTATTTCGGTTCGGTTTTGACTGTGGAGTTTAGATTTATGTTTTTTTGGTTTTGGTTTATTTCGGTTCGGTTTCGATTGTGGAGTTTAGAATTTTGTTTTTTTGGTTTTGGTTTTGGTTTATATTTCAGTTCGGTTTCGATTGTGGAGTTTAGAATTTTATTTTTTTCGGTTTTCAGTATTTCGGTTCGGTTGAAACAAAATAAATTGAATGCTTACTCCTAGGAGAATATATTTTAAGGATTTCACGACTATCAAATTTTATTTTTAATGGTTCTAATTTTATACGGACACCCAAATTTTTGGTAGTCTTAGATATGCATAGAACTATAAAAAAAATTGATAGTTCTATTTTTTCAGAACTGTTAAAATTTTGACAGTTCTCAGAATTTTGATGGTCATCTGGCTGTTAAAAGTGTGTTATTCTTTAATAAATTTTTTAGTGCCTTTAGCATTTACCTTATCAAAATGTGGCGTTGTTTGGTATCGGAGGTGAATTAGGGGTGCCTGAATGGAGCCGACCCCTCCATCCATAATGAAAAAAAAATTCATTGTACAATATGAATATTACTTTAATGATATATGCATATAATATATATATGGAAGAAAAAAATTGTCCCCTAGGAGGTAATTAGGAATTTATTGATTAGAAAAAAAAAATAGAAAAGAAATAGTTAGATTTATGCAAGAGATAATAATTCCAAGAATCAATAAAAAGAGTAAATACGAGAGAAGGCAATTGATTTGATTACGAAATAGGAGAGGAAGAACACTAACAAATTATTATAAAATATATGTACAAATATCTAGAGAGATGCATTAGATATGGAGAAATCTTTTACTATTATGACTCGTTGGTTTGCAGAAAGGAAAGAAAAAGAAAAAAAATGATGAAATCAATTTTATGCTCATTCATTTCCTTTAAAAAATTATAATTTTCATCGATTTTCTTTTCCGGTGTTTGGAAATGCCAAAAAATTGAAAGAAAAAGTGAATACTTAAAGATGGAAAAGTGAAACCTTGTGTTGGTGGAGGAAACCACTTTCTTCCATATTTTTCTTTCAATAGGGAATCACTATCATTTTTCTCCCCAATTCCTTTGATATCCAAACATAAGAAAGTAATGACTTTTCTTTTCCAATTTCATGATTCTGCGAACCAAACGAGACCTTAAGAATAAATTTTTTGGCAAATCTTGTTGGATTTTAATTCTTTTCTTTTCGTCCTCATGAAAAATGAAAAAAAAGAAAAGAAAGAGAGAACAAGATGTGTTTGAGAAAAATAGATATGATTTGAGAGGAAAGAGAAAAACCAACTATCTTTTAGATTTATCATTGGAACTTTTGTGTTTTAATATGAATTTCTTAAAAAAAATTGTAAGTCCATCTTGTTTTGCTTTGCAATTTCATTTGGATTCAGATTGATGTAGTGCTCAGTTATATTTTGTAAAATTTCTTGTTCAGTTATTGATTGGATATAAATTAAAGAAGAGAACAACTATAATATACCAACTACAATAATGTCACTATGGGAACCATGTATGTGTTTTATTTATTGTCTTAAGAATATAATAATTAAAAATTAATAGGTTATGAAAAAATTAGTTTCGATAATGAAAATCGTATTCCGCATAGACACAAATATGATATGACACGATACAAACCCAAACACATGGACACAATACATATTATTGAAACATTATTGTATATCTTTGAGTATTTGTGACTAATTTGATACACTAACGCGACTCAATAAGACACCAATTTCTAGTGTATTGTAATTTACCCCTTCTCCTATATCTAATGCCTAGCTTCGATCCTACTTATTAAGATGATAATGCTTATTGTTTGGTGTAACGACCCGCTCCGCTCAACCCGGAGAGCCGGTTCAAACGGTGCAAGTGCAACGACCCGTCCCCCCTTGCTCGGCGATATGACTCGTTTGATGCAAAGGAATTCAGACTTGGCCCTTCAGGAGTTCAAACTTAGACTTTTAAAGGAGCGCTTGGGGTCTCGCTTGGCCGATGCGATTCATCGCTAAGGTGGGTGGCTCCGATGAAACTGTCTTTACTTGACCTTCATACTTAACAATTAAATGATACATGCTAGTCGCTAGGCGGAATCACTTGTTGCATGCTAATAAAATAATTCAATGCACTTAGATAAGAGAATAATCCCAACTTGTATTACTTTTGTATGTAACGACCCGCTCCGTTCAGCCCGGAGAGCAGATTCAAATGGCACAAGTGAGATGACCCATCCCGCCTTGCTCGGCGAGATAAATCGCTCGATATAAAGGAATTCAAACTTGGCCCTTCTGGAGTTCAGACTTAGACTTTCAAAGACGCGCTCGGAGTCTCGCTTGGCCGGTACGAATCATCGCTAAGGTGGGTGGCTCCGATGAACCTGTCTTTGCTCAACCTACACAGCTAAAAATATGGACTATACATGCTAGATCGCTAGGCAATAACTCTTGCATGCTAATAAAAGAATTCAACGTATCTAGCTAAGGGAATAATCCCATCTTGTATTACTGTATAGAATATGAAAGTAAAGTGGCTAACTAGAAATAGACATTTACCCTGCCACTTAGAATCTGTCATACTCGTTCCCAGATTTGGTATTATTGAATTTGTGATATTTTAAATTTTTTTGATAATGAATTCATATTGTATTTTATATGTTGGTTCCTGTCATTTATGTTGTATTTTATTTTGTTAGATTTGTGTTTATTATGGGAGACTATCCGAGACCAATAGTGAACATATATTGGCAATTGCCATGATCCTGTACTAGGACCCGTACGTAGGATGGATATCTGACCCAGTTCACTTTTGGAACCACTAAACCTATTTTGGATGGATGAGATTTGTTTGGAAAGTGTCATGACTTAATCCTATGGCTAACCTCATTTCTCTACTTAGTATATATATATATGATTTTCTCTCTCCTCTCTCATTCTCCCTCATTTTCACTTTCTTTCTTTTTTACTCTTCCTCCTTTCTTCAAGAGCTCCCCCTTGGCCGAACCCTAGCCCAAGCCCTAGCCCTAGACTTGGTTATAGGAAGATGTTTGTTAGTCCACCAAGGCAAGTACATCTTGCTCAAAGTGGTAAAGCCATGATTTTTGGATTTATATATATTTATTGTAACTAAAATATGTTTGATGGAAAAAAATTTTCTTGATGTGCTCATTATTTTTAGTTCTTGGAGTTTTGGGTTTTGGTGAATGATTTGGAGTAGATCTAAATTTTAAGTTAGGATTTTTCATAGGTTATATGAGTTTTTCTTGGTTTTGATATATTAAAACTCATTATTTTTGAAAACTAATAGTTCCATGTGATAGATCATTTGATTTCGTGCATTTTTGGCTTTTGTTTCACTGGATTTGGACTTAAAATGAAGATTTTGTGAAGAAAATAAGTTTTTTGAATTTTTTGAGCTTTTTCCATGGAGTTTGTGCTGTTTTGGGACGAAGAAGTTCTATGTGGCCAAGCTACATGCGCCCATTCCAGCATAATATCTATCTTGTTAGGCAAATAACTATCTCTGCATATGCGCCCCTAAGCTGAATGTATAGAACACTGAACGTATGGGATTTTCCAAAGAGCAAGTGTCCATGTGGCCAAAAGCTCATGCGGCCAGTTGTCCATGCGGCCAGAGTGCATGCGGCCAGCTTGTCATTTGACTTAGAAGCGACATATGTGTCTTTTTCTTGCACATTTTTTCGCACACACCTTTTTATGCTTTTATCTTTTCTCTGACACGCATTTATGGCATGTCACATCGGTCACTTCTCTGACCCGTATTTATAACCCATCACTTAGCACTTGTCCCGAAGAGTGGACTTTGTCTTGAGCATGCGCCCAGTTTGTCCGTATGGCACATGTCTTATGCGACGGCCTGTCCCATGCGCCAGACATAGCTATGCGCCCATATGGCCCTATTGACCCATATGCACATTTTGTTTCACTTAGTTAATGTTTCATGCATTATTTTTTATTGAGTGTTATGTTTTATGTGTTGATCCCAGTGCTTGTTTGTGTTGTGACTCTAATTATAATGGACTTAGTGAACCAGACTATGCTAGACATGGCTATGTGCTAGAACCGACTATGTGCATGACATAATTATATATTGGACTAGACTATTTGTTGATCCAATTGAGTTGTAAGTGATATTGACCCAGTACCTGCTAAGTGGACTCAGATCAGTAGATTATTTACCTTTGTTCGTCTGATAGAGTAAGGAACGTAGTTCTGTTCGGGAGACAATCTATAATCCCGGTCCTTATTTGGTTTAAGGATTGTGGATCTGGTCCAGAGTGGGTCACATTTTTCTACTTGCTTCCGTCTGGCATCATTAATTAGTAATTCAAGGACTTTACAATTAAGACTTCTAATTAGTTAATTGATTGATAATCTATGTACTTGATTTGAGGAGATTCTACGCGATCAAGTGATTCAATGTGATAATAAGATTCAAGTGACTGATTTATAGGTCTGACTAAGGATTGTGGATCTGCTCCACAGTGGATCACATTTTTCTACCTGCTTCCGTCTGGCATCATTAATTAGTAATTCAAGGACTTTAAAATTAAGACTTCCAATTAGTTAATTGATTGATAATCTGTGTACATGATTTGAGGAGATTCTACGCGATCAAGTGATTCAATGTGATAATAAGATTCAAGTGACTGATTTATAGGTCTGACTACCTGTATCCGAGTTGATACTCTCTTTCTCACCGAGTGTGCCACATGATTTTACTTATGCACCGAAGTGCGACAAACTTTGCTAGATGTAATATGACTACGTGACTCTTTGACTTGATTAATATAGTAATCAGACCGGCTGATAGACTTGGTACCCTGACTCGACTACTTGTATCTGTTGTGATACAGTTACTACTTGTTATGCGTTCCTACGTGCTATGTCTTACATGTGCGATGAGGCACGATAAATCATGCTACATGCTATGTGTTACATGTTTTACTATTGTACACGACATGTGATATTATAAGATTTCTCCAGCATGGGCCTTGTAGTAGTCAGTGATCATATCGTGGTTATGATGCTTGATTGATTGTTGCATTACTCTTGGAGGAATTCAGATTTGGCTCTCGCACAACAATGTGGATTCGTACCTATCGTACACGTACTACGGTGCATCATCTAAAGTGGATGATCGTGTGACCATGGCATAAGATTCTATACAACCGCAGGGTTAATTAGGTAACTTAAAATAATAGAAGTATTGGGAGGGAATAGAATCTCGAGATCATGCGTGGTAGCTACCGGTAGGACATATGTCCTAGGGCGTTATGTTGGCCCCAACGGATACTGTATATCATCTACAGTAGTAGAGTGCAGTATCTGGCTATATTATATATTATTACATGATTACTTATGTGGTGGTCTTACGAGGGGCCGTTGCTTACATACTATGTGCTATGCGTTTATTGTCTCAGCCAGCTCGCCTCACCATCAGCATGATCTGATGATTCCAATATTGTATTATTCTTCTGGGATAACCCAGATATCACATAGCAAACCATAGAACTGATTGGCCGTTATAACCTGACTCTCTATGCATGTGTTGGTAGTCTAGGGACATGAACTATTTTGGTGCGACGGTCCTTGTCCTTCTTTGATTGTAGGGTTGCGCCAATGTGTTATAATAAATCATGTACCGAAGCTGCATATTATACCTATATATTAGCTTGTATTATGGCATGTTTGTTTTAGATTATATTGATGTGTTGTATCTTCGTCGTATTCATAATTGGTGAGTCGTACCCTGTCTCGGCATAGTGCTGCACCTCTTGTCCTTGTTTAGTTGTAGAGGTGTCATACTACTTTGATGAAAGGTCATACGCTTGTAGTTGTGGCACGGATTCCTATTTTATGTACTTTATTGATTTTGCTTCATTCACTTGTGCTCTTTTATGGTACTTACTCTCGGGGTCTGACCTCGCTGGTTTTGTCTGGCTAGGTTTAGTAGCAGAGCCCGATGATCCTGTCTTGTATTCGACCGATGACGCATACCAGGAGGATGTTTGCCGAGGAACTTTAGTGAGTTTCTTCTCCCCCACTATGAGTATCATTTTGTATTACCCTTTGGCGTTTAGCCGACGACACTTATTAGACGATTTATCTGGACATTAGTTCCTTTACATGATTGTATATTATTCAGACCGTGGTTGACTTACAATTATGTACTCTTGACAATGTACTAGTTTATCATTCTGTATAACTAGTTTTATGATCATTCTGATAGAGCGTCAGGGACGCCTAACTGCTTTATCTTACATGTTCATTCTTATTATTTCTTGGTTGATGATTGAGACAAAGATGTTCTTGAGCCTAGGTGACTTGACTGTAGTATGCACCCCCTTGTCTCTAGACAACCTTAGCACATTGCATGTTGCTTCGGTATTCCGTAAGGTATGGTTGGCTGAGTCACACTCCCTTTGATATCCTGAATTCGTTTTTTCAATACCAAGCTTGAACTATCAACAGTTTGCTTCCTTGTTCTTTCTTGTCATGTCCTTTGATGTCTTGTGTCCTTTTTCTTCAGGAGAACTTTGTCCCCGCCTATTAGAGCAGTAGATGCGGTAGAACAGCTAGCAGAACATGACACCATTGAGCGCCAGCAAGAGATAGTACTTTCTCAAGATCAGCTTCGAATAGAGCCAGTAGATGGACAACATGCACTAGAGATCCCGATACCTCTGGCAGTGCCAGTGACACCAGCAACACTTGATACCCTGGCATTGTTAAAAATTATCAAAGGTATGATGGATACACAACAGCATCAGATAACGGTGCAAAAATACCAACATCTTTGACAACAGGAGCAGAATATTATATTGAACCAAGGACTGCAAGCGGCTCTCGAGGTTGTAGAAGCATAAAAAATACGCTGGATAGCTCTACGCAACATGGTGATGCAGGGCAGCGTAAGCAGGGGACCTCAAGGCCATCAAGAGTGCAACAGAGCTTTTCTGCTGAGCACGGCATAAAATATGATGGGACCATCCGCGTAAATGCAGTATGTCCAGGCCACTTCAGCGTAGACGGGGTGCTTCATCGCCTCCATGGCATAAAACTCATCCACTTTCATAGCAGCGTTAAAGCGTACGAGGAACACTTTGTCTTCCCCGAAATAAACCTGTCAAGTCACGCAGTGAACCTGACATCTGACTCCTGACAAAAAGTGCTGCACGGCTACCCAGACGACGGCTGGAAAGATGGCAGACCACTCGGGACGCGCCCCACAGTATGATGGCGGATCTCTGCATTTAATGCAGAGGATTTGATAAAACCGTCGTTTACTGACATCCCCTCAGCGGAGACTGCTTTTACGCATACAAGGGGATACACTGCCTTGTTTTACATAGGCAAACGCGAACTGTTTACGCTCCACGGAAGACAAACAGATTGCCACGTCAAAAGCTGCTCTTCGTACAGGGCTCGAGGCACGTCTCTGCACCGAATGCTCAGAACGGTGGCAGGCCTTCGGAACATGCCTTGGTAATTAATGATGATGGCGGATCTCTGCATTTAATGCGAGAGATTTGATTATATCTCCAAGAGCCGTAATTTCAGCTAAAGACGTCCACATCACCTCGGCTTCTACGCCCATTCAGCTTTTGTGACTACTCGGCCTCTACGACCACTCTGGCAAGTTACGCAGCGGCTTCTATGCTCATTCGGCTTCTATGCTCATTCGGCCTTCGGTGCTTATTCGGTTTCTATGCCATCAGGCTTCTACGCCTACTCGGCTTCTATGCCTACTTGGCTTCTACGCCATGGTGACAGACATTGGCTTCTACGCCAACCTCTTCTACACGGGGGATACCTACCTACGTGGCTTCTACACCGTGATCTTTATAGCGATTATACGCGTTTTGTCCCTTAGTTGGACCCGCGTCACACGCTCATTCAAAAGGTCATCTATACGCAAGCTTTGGTTATTTTAACCGTTGTGTAAAAGGGTGCTGTACTTTTCACTACTCGGTTTCTACGCCGATTGAGTGGTCACTGTCACCAAAACTCTATAAATAAAGACCTCTATCAACAGAGGAACAGGTCGAGACTTTAAAAATCGAACAAGGTCGAACCTCCAAAAAGATCGAACCACAGGTCAAAACATTGGAGATTGAGGAGAGTTCGAAGAGTCTTTGAGAGAGAGAGAGAGAAGCATCCAGAGCTCAGGCAAAGAGTAGCGAGCGATGACATTGGCATCGTGCATCTATCCTCTTTCGCCACCTACGAAGCTGCTTTCCGTCTTCCACGGCACTTCTTCACCATCGTGTAGTCCAAGGGCTAAAGTGATCGACTGCAGATCAGACACCTATAGCAATCATCTACCCAGATTAAATAAATTATACTCCCACATCCTCATATAGGATCAAATTGTACAAGTTTGTTTGTAAACCAAAGAAGGCGGGTTTCGTGCAAACCTCGTATTATATATATTTTATTCTTTCGTTTAATACCACAAACAAGATGGCGACTCTGCTGGGGATATCTTTCTCTTCTGATGAGGAAGCGATTGCTCAACATGATGCTGTATCCGTGGGATCCGTGAAGAAGACACTGGTCGTCTAGTTAAACCAGTCTGCCTACGAAGACATGCTTCGGATGGGGGGTAGCTCTCACTCTCTCTCTGTACAAAACAACAGGAAGCTGCGCAAGGTCTGGATGCCCAAGACATCCTCTACCATTCTTGTGGACTCTCCGATCTCTCCGACCTCTCCGATCTCTCCGACCAATGAGGTTGTAGCATTGCTCCCTCCGTGCCCTGCACATAAAATTCAGTCTCCCGCTACGCGCGGTACAGACGAAACTTCGGGCAAAGCCTTAGCGCTAACCCAGAAGTATCCACTGCGCTCTATGCATAGAAACCAGTCTCCCGCTATGCGCGGTACAGACGAAACTTCGGACAAAGCCTCAGCGCTAACCCAGAAGTATCCACTGTGCTCTACGCGTAGAAACCAGTCTCCCGCTACGCACGGTACAAACAAAACTTCGGGCAAAGCCTCAGCGCTAACCCAGAGGTATCCACTGCGCTCTACGCGTAGAAACCAGTCTCCCGTCCGTGGCGGAATAGACAAAACTTCTAATGATGCCTCAGCGCCAAATCGGAAGTACACAGCACGCTCCGTGCGTAAGACAACATCTGACCTCTACGGGGAACCAGATGACACCCGTGATCTCCGCAAGGGAAAGCAAGCGGCGAGCTACTTAACTTCTCGACATTCACGCCAGCAAGGGAACGATCACTACAGAAAAATACCAGACGGTTGCCATCTACACTTAACACCCGTACTTAGTCATACGTACGCCAGCAGTGTTAAAGTCCACAAAAAACTGCCATGTCCATATCACCTCTGAGCAGACGTGTACCTCCATCTCCAAAGGGGTCACGATAAAAAACTATCATGTCCATATTACCTCTGAGCAGACGTGTACCTCCATCTCCAAAGGAGTCACGATCAAAAGTTTGTCATGTTCATATTACCTCTGAATAAACTTTTGGCTATCCACTATCTTCTGATGTAGGTTGCCATCTACACTTAACACCCGTACTTAACTCTAAGTACGCCAGTGGTGTTGAGTCCACAAAAACTGCCATGTCCATATTACCTCTGAGCAGATGTGTACCTCCATCCCCGATGGAGTCACAACCCAGGGAGTTTGTCATGTTCATATTACCTCTGAACAAACCTTCCTAAATTTGGCCATCGATTATCATGTCCATATTACCTCTGATATCGTTTGTCATCTCAACTTAACACCCGTACTTAAACTCTAAGTACGCCAGTGGTGTTGAGTCCACAAAAACTGCCATGTCCATATTACCTCTGAGCAGATGTATGCCTCTATCCTCGATAGAGTCACAACCCAGGGAGTTTGTCATGTTCATATTACCTCTGAACAAACCTTCCTAAATTTGGCTATCGATTATCATGTTCATATTACCTCTGATATCGATTGTCATCTCAACTTAGCACCCGTACTTAACTCTAAGTACGCCAGTGGTGTTCAGTCCACAAAAACTGCCATGTCCATATTACCTCTGGCAGGGCTTGTCCCCAAACCTATTATTTGCACTCTCGTGCACAACAAATGATAGGTCCACAAAAAATTTCCCCTGTGGAATGCCCGCAATGAAAAGTAGTACATGGCAACTGTTCTTCGACGGCGCCTCCAGGACTGGTCCCAAAGGAAACGTGGTTTCAGGGGTAAGAATTGTCCTGGTTACTCCCGATAAACTCGTCATCTATCGAGCATACTCTCTTAAACGAGCCCTGTTCCAATAATGTGGCGAAGTACAACGCTCTACTAATCGGGCTTCAAGTCGCTAAAGAGCTGGGGGTCGAATCTCTGGAAGCTTTTGGTGATTCTCTGCTTATCGTTAATCAAGTCAGGGGAATATATGAAGTCCGGAATCCAGACCTTATCCCCTATCACCAAGCAACAGTCGAGATAGCCGTGACATTCAAGGGATTCTTCCTAGAGCATGTACCTCGATCTCAGAATCTGGAAGCCGATGCCCTAGCCAGTCTAGCTGCAGATTTAGCTACTCCTATAAGAAGGCAGAATTCGATAATCCTTCTTAATAGAGATCTATTTTGCGTGAAGAACAACGCTCACATCGAACGCAGTTACGCTGTGAACACCGATCCTCCTACGAGAGATTGGAGAAGTCCCTTTATAGATTTTGTGGCATACAAAATCTTGCCGGAGGACCCTAAAGAAGCAGCATCCGTCAAAAGACGATCATTACGCTTCTACTTCGATGCATCTTCACAATGCCTATATCGCCGGACCTACGACGGACTACTATTGAGATGTCTCTCTAATGACGAAGCACAACAGATCGTCCGCGAAGCTCACGACAGCGTATGCGGGGCGCATCAACCCGGTCCTAAGCTACAGGATCGTATCAGAAGAATGGGCTATTACTGGCCCACTATGATCGCAGACGCAATCAAGTATGCCAAACGATGCAAGGCCTGTCAGGTCCATGCAGACTTCATACACCAGCCGTCTGAACATCTACATCCTACGGTTGCATCCTGGCCTTTCGAAGCATGGGGTATGGACATCATTGGTCCTATTCACCCATCTTCTTTCAGAGGTCACCAGTTCATACTGGCCATCACGAATTACTTCTCCAAATGGGCAGAGGCGATCCCTCTCGCTGAGGTAAAAACATCCAATGTGATTAGCTTCATCAAGCATCACGTCATTTATCGTTTTGGGATTCCTCGAAGGATAATCCATGACAATGGACCTCAGTTCATCAACCAAGCGTTTCATCGATTTTGCGATAAAAATCGGATACAAAATGTCGCCTCTACGGCGTATTATCCAGCTGCTAATGGTCTGGCAGAAGCCTTCAACAAAACCATTATCGAGCTCTTGAAGAAGTTTGTCTCTTCGAACAAAAGAGATTGGAACGAGAAGCTGGGAGAATGTCTCTGGGCATACCGTACAACGGTCCGAGCACCGACAGGTTGTACCCCGTTCTTACTGGTCTACGGGAGCGAAGCAGTTCTTCCCATCGAAATCCAAATCCCGTCACTCAGGATAGCAGTCGCCAATGAGTTAACTCGGGAAAAGAATGACCTTTTAAGGCTTCAAGAGCTAGAAGAATTAGACGAGAAACGCCTTCAAGCTCAACAGAGCATCACGTTCTATCAAGCACGCATTTCCAGAGCTTTTAATCAAAAAGTAAAGGAAAGAGTGTTCAAAGTTGGCGATCTAGTCTTAGCTGTAAGAAGGCCAATGATTCTCACTCACAGAAGAAAAGGCAAATTTCAGCCCAAATGGGAAGGCCCTTACGTGATCGAGACAACGTTCTCAAATGGCGCTGACAGGTTATCCCAGCCTAATGGAGACCTACTAATGGCTCATATCAATGGCAAATTCCTAAAAAGGTACTATGCTTAACCTCCTCTGCTCAAGTGGAATAAAGGCAAAAATCTCATTCTGACAAAACTACTTCCAAAACGAAACTAGTTGGGTCGTACTCTATCATGTCCATATGACCCCTGAACAGATGCGCCCTGCTAAAGTTTACCGAGAGACTATCACGTCCATACTACCTCTGATATTACTCTCACCCAAACCCGTCATTTACATTTTGAAATGACGGGTCCACAAAGTCAAATGAAAAGCCTCTTTATTATTCCCCAAAAAAGAGCGGAAGTACATTAAAAAGCAAAAGCAAAAGCAAAAGTACATCATGAAGGAGGAGCGGTCAAATCGTGAACCTCGCTCCAGAGACGTCCGCAATCGACGTGGCTACTGTCCTCGTCTCGACAGGGGTGCGACAAAAGAGGAAGCGCCAACACCAGACGAAGTAACCAGCATACTCGAAGGAGGCATTGTCGCAACGACAGGGTCGTCCTCTTGAGGTATCGAAGCCTCGTCGGCAGGCGAGCCGGCACCCGAAGATGCTTCCTCTTCAAAATCAGGCACCTCCGTATCAACACCAGAACCTGACACGGAGCCAAAGGGCGCATATACATTGCCCTCCCCGAAGAGGTCGTCCCCTGAGAAGAAGACAAGAGAAAGTTAATGTCCACACGATATTAATTTTCCTAAAGAAGAGGCACGAAAAGACGACAGTGATGGTAGCCAAGCTGTCATACCTGAAGAAGAGGGCCTGCTAACTGACACTGGCAAATACTCTTCCAAGTCTTCGCCGAGATCCACTTGAGGCTCATTAATTAGAATCTCGCTAGAAGCGCTGACGGGCACAGCAGGGGCCTCTCCCAATGCTGATCCGGACAAAGGTATATAGAATCTTATAACCAGCCTCGAAGGCGACTTCGTTCCACTACCTGAAGCAGTAGCAGCGGTAGCAGCCTCCAGCTGAGATTCTCCGACGCCACCGGCCAAAACTATAGAAGGTTCCTCTCTAAAAGGCGAGGAACCCCCAATCAAAGAATCATCCCCGACATAGGGAGAAGCAGGCTCACTTCCAAGAGCCTCAATGCCAGGAATCTAGAGAGGACGAGTAACCATCCTCTTCGTCCTCTTACGAGGGGAAGCCTCCTTCAGAGCGAGAGCCCTTCATTTCCCGGAGACTACCAATGCCCCTGCAGGCGGAGGTATTTCACCCCTCAGTACCGATATGAGAGGCGCATCTGGAGTAGCGGACTCGTCACCCTCGTCAGAAGAAATCGAAAGGACTTCGACCCTTCCCCCAGGCTTGGAAGAGGGCACCCTAAAACTTCTATCTATATCAAAATCGAGATGGGAGGTGTTCGTTGCCACATAGAACTGGGCATACGAATGCAGGATGCGCAGCTCCGTGGAGGGTGTGACGAAGGGCACAATAAAAATTGCCCCGGTGCATCCCATGATAAAATATTGCCATCCCCTCACTCCATCGATGAGTCCACCTCTGGACCTGAAGCTGGTGACGGCGTTGCCCATATGCAACTGATCATACCCAAACTGCCTGGCAAACCGACTAGGCAGGTAGGGTTCGAAGAAGCAGTGATCTTCACTTCTGTACAGCAGGTGGAAAGGTCTAATACAGACCAACCAATTGAAGGCTTAAGGAGAAAGAGTGGTCTTATCTCTACCTGAGTCCTCAAGCCTAATCCCCGATTGGTTGCGATGAACAGAGGGGACACTACAAAGGAGCTTCCAGCTGTGACCGCAATGCAGCACCCGCCGACAGTCTAAAACTGTGAGCACATTCCAAGAGGATTTCTTGTAATTCAGCAAGAAACTCCCCCCAAGCTACTGCCGGAACCGGGAGACATCACCCGGGGGTTATGGAGAATTAACCATCCCATCAGATACAGGTATGGTAATTCCACCCGGGAAAAGCTTTCACGTCGAGCTTCATCAGCGAGCAGCACCTCAGTCATCGCCCTCAGGCCAGCTTGTATGCGGCACACCATGGCATGGAGCAAGCCCAGTCTCGCCCCAAACACCAGATGCACTGCAGGCCACAAGATATTGCGATAAATACGATCCGCAGATGCGATGTCGGGTACCACCAATCGGCGCAGCCATATAGAGAGGAAGCCAGTCAGTTGAGCTTCCTTGGATAGAGCCCTGCGGCAATGCCTCAGATAACTGTAGGCCTTAGTACCTGCAGGGTATTTTCCTATCCCTTCGACGAGGATCTGATCCGGAGCCCTAGCATCCTCCAGGAGATCGTCGACTTCCTGAGCAGTCAGCACGCTCAGAGGATTCACAGGCTCATCCTTGACTTCCATGACTTTCTCCGGCTGAGCAGCCCTAGCCCAGTGAAAAAAGAGGTAGGACGTCCATTTACTGGTGTGAGCCAAATCTGAAGGCTCAGCATAGAAGGCGGTGCAAGCAAGGTAGTGGCACATCAGCTCCTGATACACTTCCACTATCCGAGGGTCTGAATCCCCCAACTCCCGGTTCATGGGAACATACTCTTCGTACGGAGTATCCCCCATCGGCAGTCTCGAGATCTCTGCCATCTCATGAAGGGCCAATCCCAACTCCCCCAGCGGAGTGGCAAAAGTCCTGTTGAGGGGAATGTATTGCTCCATTAGTGCCAAAAATAGGTTAGGGTTAGGAGGTAACCCAATGCTGGTGGCACTCACAGTTGCCAACAGACCAATGTTCTCTAACTCGATCCGAAAATGCTCCAGGGCCCAATCAACTAAGCGAGCCCATCGAAGATTTGTTGGGGTCATCCACCCATTGCATCGAGAATTCGCCTTGGGGTATACTCCTCCGCGCCCCATGAAATCATTGCAGAAGGTCGGCAATTGCACCGGCTGGAGCACCAAGCTGTCTTCACTTGGGACACTGCCCGAGTACAATCCCCTGAACAACGTTACATGACCGAAAGGGCGGCTGACAAATAGGCCAGATCCTTTCTGGTAGAAGATCTTCCCCGGCCTACCGTGAAGATCGGGAGTCAGCGTCCACGACATCTTCCTGGGATGTGTAGCATGGAAGAATGCCAAGATGGGATAATCTCTCGGCATCTTGGGCAGACGCAAGACCAACTTCTCGGCAGGGAAAACCCAGAGCTCTTTCTTTGGCTTCGTCTGGGACTGCTTATCAATCATGTCCCCGAAGAGAAAGGCCGGCTTTATATATTGGTCCCCGTCTACATACGTCAAAGGCTCTCCATTAATCATGTTCAGCAGCGTTCGCTCGCCCTGAGTCGATATCAAGATTTCCCTCCCTTGGGGATATTGGGGCCCGGAGATAGGAAATACCACATGGGACAGATCCTCCAGATAGTTGGAGTGCAGCAGCCCGACGGCAGAACCCATCACCTCGGCTAGCGGAGACTCGCCCAAGTTAACTGCAAGGGTGCGAGAAAAACACGTTAGTTTTATACTAGACGTTACAAATATTGCAGCACATGCCAAGAGGCAACGGTATGAGCTCTACGCCAAGACTGTACAAACTTGATCGTTTATGCCAGAATTGTTATCCAGAAGCGTAAAATTCAAGTCGGCAGTATACTGTCTGTGCTTTACGCCAGACTACCAAGGTTCAAGCTATTACGCCAGAATTTTCATCCACAAGCGTAAAAGTTCAAAATTATACAGTATACACCAAGTTTTCGACAATCAAAGCTTTTTACGCTCAACTGCAAAAATCTGGAGTTTTTATGCTGACACATTAGAAATATGGGCGTACAAGATAAAATGTCTCCGTGCATCATCTTCCTCAAAGAGGCTATCAGCACAGAAGACGACCTAGCGTGGTCACGTTCAACGTGTGCGAAGGATTTTTCAGTCGTTCTCATTCGTCCCAAAAGCTCTACCTATCAGGCCGGGTGCACTGCTCATCGGGGGGATGCTCAGCTCAAAATGGGGTTCGCCCTGTCCAACCGGAGGCACTCCTGCTTGGGCAGAAGAACGAGAAGAGGAATCAATATTCTTTTCCTTAGAGGAGGAGGATTGCTTAGAGGCCATTACTGGAAACTTTGAAGACTCAGAGAAGACTCGGAGAAGAGCTCGAACAGTCGGAGGCTTTCTTTCGTAGAAGACGGATGAAAAGTTTTTCTCTCAGAAAACTTAGGATATATATAGAGTTCGGATGGACTCCTCGGACCCCGAACCAAATCTTTTAATTAAATATTCGGTTATGATTGGGTCCTACGTCAGCCTATTATTCAGAGAAGACGAACAGTCAGCAAATTCGAAAAGCTTTTCGCGCAAAGCAGGTTAGCAGTTCTTACACTAAGGAGCTTTCTACGCTCGACAGCAACAGATCTACGGTTTCACGCTCGCAAGCTATAAGTCTATAGTTTTATGCCCGGATGCCTTTGTGCTCGATAGCTTTTATGCTCGAGAGGCCACAATCCTACGACTTCATGCCAGCAGATAACAAATTGATGATCTCACGCTTGGTGGTGCTTAGTTTACGCTCAGAAGCAACAGATCCGCGACTTCATGCTCGGAAATTTTTTTCTTTTCAGAAGCTACAAATCAACAGTTTTACGCTAAGGAGCTTTCTACGCTCGACAGCTACGAATCTACGGCTTTACGTTCGACGGCTACAAGTCGGGTTTTATGCCCAGATGCCTTTGTGCTCAGTAGCTTTTTTGCTCGAGAGGCTACAAACCTACGACTTCACGCTCAGTAACTACAAGTCTATGATTTTATGCTCGATGGCGCTTAGTTTATGCTCAGAAGCTGCAGACTAATGATTTAACGCTCCACGGCTTCCCGCACATCTGAAGGATACGCCGGCCAGATCACGCGTACATCTGAACGGTCCTCAAAAGCAGTCAATTGCAAAGAGTTCACACAGAGGATACTCGTTCTTGACCTCAAGATATCCCAAGTACCCGAAGCATACAGAATTCAATATTGAAAAACTACTCTTCTTCATGGGTCGATTCGAAGTTCATCCAGACTCCAGTCTGAATATTTCATCTATCAAGATGGCAACTCAGTTTGACAACCATTTCTCGACCCTGTTCCAAGGGATTTTCGAGAAATCATTCTCGAAGATGATGTCTGAACAAAGAAATTCTGTTCATCAGAAGCAGTAGTTCAGAATTCTACGCGGTTCCTCACTCCTAAAAAATAGCAGGACGGTTCGAAAACTCGAATGCTACAACGGCTTTCTACGCATCTCTAGTTATGCGTAAAAGACAGGATAGGACCTAGCACTCTTTCTAAACAGAGTCGGCGTAAAGAAACAGACGTGTCAAAGCTACACATATTCAGACTTCACAGCAACGTATGGCAAGACAATCATATGCACGGAAGAAAGACGAATTTATTAAAAATAGAAAATTACGATTACATATGAGGGAAATCCAGTCTACAAGGGTTTTTCTTCATTTTTGTGAATATATATGAGGGAAATCCCGTCTACAAAGGATTTTCTCGTCATCATCGGAAGGCCACCCCCCAGGATCTGTTCTGACAGGTTCTCGCACCGGTGAAGGTCTTCCTCTTCTTCCATGGCAGTTCATCGACTTTCACAGTCATGAACAAGAAGATGATTGCTGGCGGGAGGATACAGCACTGGGCCTACCTGAACTTCTTCAGGGCCCATCCTCCACACGCCATGTCAGATCCAGTTGAGGCTTCTTTAACCCAACTCGATCGAGGACGACAGTTACAGTTTGTCTTCTCTCGTCCGCGGAAGTCTCAGGAGAAAATATGCAGCTTACAAGCTGTGTGGTCTAATACGACCCTTCCTCTCTCTCGAAGAACCACCATAAAAAGTTGGTGATTATCCCGAGCAAGGGAAGCTATGATATCCTTCCATGATCCATCGTTGCAGATGAGACTTGCTCGAAGATGCCGTCTTTTTCGGCTCCTTACATACTGGAAGAACATGGTCTTCTTCTTCCTCAGATCGACCCGACGGACTCCGACAATCATCCTTATGTAGCGAAACAAATGCGGGAAGAACAGGTTAAACTCCTCGGCCTTTTATAGGCGAGAGAGGTCACACCGGTCCCCCAATAAATCCGCCATAAAGTCAGCATCGACCGTTTCAACGCTCCATTCAGAAACGTTTAGAGTTTCGAGGAGCGGTTCATGCTTCATTCAAAGCGTTCCAAATTTCTGAAGAAATTTGAAAGCTTTGAAGGGGGTCTTGTAGAAGCATGAAAAATACGCTGAGTAGCTCTACGCAACATGGTGATGTAGGGCAGCATAAGCAGGGGACCTCAAGGCCATCAAGAGTGCAACAGAGCTTTTTCGCTGAGCACGACGTAAAATATGATGGGACCATCCGCGTAAATGCAGTATGTCCAGGCCGCTTCAGCGTAGATGGGGTGCTTCATTGCCTCCATGGCGTAAAACTCATCCGCTTTCATAACAGCGTTAAAGCGTACGAGGAACGCTTCATCTTTCCCGAAATGAACCTGTCAAGTCACACAGTGAACCTGACATCTGACTCCTGACAAAAAGTGCTGCACGGCTACCCAGACGACGGCTGGAAAGATGGCAGACCACTCGGGACGCGCCCCATAGTTTGATGGCGGATCTCTGCATTTAATGCAGAGGATTTGATTAAAACCGTCGTTTACTGACATCCCCTCAGCGGAGACTGCTTTTACGCATACAAGGGGATACGCTGCCTTGTTTTACACAGGCAAACACGAACTGTTTACGCTCCGCGAAAGACAAATAGACTGCCACATCAAAAGCTGCTCTTCGTACAGGGCTCGAGGCACGTCTCTGCACCGAATGCTCAGAACGGTGGCAGGCCTTCGGAACACGCCTCGACAATTAATGATGATGGCGGATCTCTGTATTTAATACGAAAGATTTGATTATATCTCCAAGAGCCGTAATTTTAGCTAAAGACGTCCACATCACCTCGGCTTCTACGCCCATTCAGCTTTTGTGACTACTCGGCCTCTACGACCACTCTGGCATGTTACGCAGCAGCTTTTATGCTCGTTCGGCTTCTATGCTCATTCAGCCTTCTGTGCTTATTCGGCTTCTATGCCATCAGGCTTCTACGCCTACTCGGCTTATATGCCTACTTGGCTTCTACGCCGTGGTGACAGACATTGGCTTCTACGCCAACCTCTTCTACACGGGGGATACCTACCTACGTGGCTTCTACGCCGTGATCTTCCTAGCGATTATACGCATTTTGTCCCTTAGTTGGACCCGCGTCACACGCTCATCCAAAAGGTCATCTATACGCAGGCTTTGGTTATTTTAACCATTGTGTAAAAGGGTGCTATACTTTCTACTACTCGATTTCTACGCCGATTGAGTGGTCACTGTCACCAAAACTCTATAAATAGAGACCTCTATCAATAGAGGAACAGGTCAAGACTTTAAAATCGAACAAGGTCGAACCTCTAAAGAGATCGAACCACGGGTTGAAACATTGGAGATTGAGGAGAGATCGAAGAGTCTTTGAGAGAGAGAGAAGCATCCAGAGCTCAGGCAAAGAGTAGCGAGCGACGACATTGGCATCGTGCATCCATCCTCTTTCGCCACCTACGAAGCTGCTTTCCGTCTTCCACGGCACTTCTTCACCATCGTGTAGTCCAAGGGCTAAAGTGATCGACTGCAGATCAGACACCTATAGCAATCATCTACCCAGATTAAATAAATTGTACTCCCACATCCTCATATAGGATCAAATTGTACAAGTTTGTTTGTAAACCAAAGAAGGCGGGTTTCGTGCAAACCTCGTATTATATACATTTCGTTCTTTCGTTTAATACCACAAACAGAGGTGACTGAAGAAGAAGATTCGGGGGGCGTCATACATGTTTTATAGACTTAACCCAAGTTCTTTCGATGGCACAGAGGATGCTATTACAGCGGATTCTTGGCTTCAAGATATTGAGACAATCATGGCAGCAACTAAGGTTCCAATAAAGGAGCAGGTTGACCAAGTCCAATTACAACTACAAGATCTTGCTCGTGACTGGTGGATGACGGAGGAAGTCAGCTTGAGGCATCATATCTCTTGGGACAACTTCAGAACCTGGTTCAGGACCAAGTATTTTAGAGTAGTAGTGCAGTACGAGCTACAATAAAGATTTATTGATCTCAGGCAATCCGGCAGAACAGTGGATGGATATGCAATAGAGTTCTGCAGGCTGAGCAGGTTTGCTCCAGTTATGGTGACAACGGAGCAAGAAAGGGCTATGAGATTCCAACAAGGGCTTCATCTCGAGATTTTGCAATTAGTGGAAGGACATGACTATCAAACTTTTGATGACGTACTTGTAGCAGCCAAGAGGTATGAGTTCACTATCCAGAGAATGTCAACAAGGACCGGAGGTCGTAAGAGGTCTCATGCTGTCACGACCCGCGTCAACAAGGACCGGAGGTCGTAAGAGGTCTTATGTTGTCACGACCCACACCCGATGTAGGGATGCAAGTCCGGAACAACGTCCAGCCTACGCCACAGAATCGACGGTAGAACGCTGTCTGGATAATCTATTTATCAATATAATAAACCACCAATAATAATAATATACTCAATCACAGATCTAAGATAGAAACGAGCACGAATATGATAAAGAATAGAATAGTCACATAAAACTCATGAGTCTAAAATAATAACATCAATAAGTCTGAAAGAATACTAACAAATAAGCTGGAGACAAATCCAGTACAAAGAAATACTAAGAAGCTACTAATCCCGGGTCATCTGTCTCAGTTGGGATAAGTCCCTCCTGAGCCAGGGTCTCTGACTCTAAACCCAAAATATCCTGAGGTCCATAATGTGTAGGTACCACTCCTCAGTGTCATCTGGGAAAAATATATCCAGTCAGAAAAGGAGCAGAGTACATCTCTAACAACAGTTCTAATCAATGATAAAAACTCTGTAACAGTAAATAGATGTGAATATACAAGATGCAACAATATATACAAGAGATACACAATAAGGAAATACTGGAATAAATACAATAATGAACAATATGTCAATGAACAAAAATACTAATGACTAAGTGAGTGAGCACTAGCTTTAACATATTATCGGCTTGGAAACTTGCACAGGAATAATGGCCTGGTTAGTCATACGTGCGGTGTATGACCAACACTCACAGGAAAATAATACTTGCACAGGAAGGTATGATCACATATCTACACTAATACTCTCCAACCCCGACTGATATAATAGATCCAATCATGGTATACTATGGCACGAGATTCCCCAAGAAGATAGCTAGTCTTCCCAAGAATCAGTGTTTGTATATGTACAAGATAAACAATGAAATAATACTTGCACAAGATACACCATATACCAAGGAATAACATCTCATGACGAGATTCGGATATACCAATCCGTACAACCATCGTGTCAAGAAAATATGGATATCTACACTAAATATAATGAACATAGAGGATATCATAAATGAGAAACTATCAAAGAATGTACTCGCCTAAAGTCCAATGAATAGTCTCACAGATTCCAACAAGGGCTTCATCTCGAGATTTTGCAATTAGTGGAAGGACATGACTATCAAACTTTCGATGACGTACTTGTAGCAGCCAAGAGGTATGAGCTCACTATCCAGAGAATGTCAACAAGGATCGGAGGTCGTAAGAGGTCTCATGCTGTCACGACCCTCGTCAACAAGGACCGGAGGTCGTAAGAGGTCTTATGTTGTCACGACCCGCACCCGATGTAGGGATGCAAGTCCGGAACAACGCCCAGCCTATGTCGCAGAATCGGCGGTAGAACGCTGTCTGAGTAATCTATCTATCAATATAATGAACCACCAATAATAATAATATACTCAATCACAGATCTAAGATAGAAACGAGCACGAATATGATAAAGAATAGAATAGTCACATAAAACTCATGAGTCTAAAATAATAACATCAATGAGTCTGAAAGAATACTAACAAATAAGTTGGAGACAAATCTAGTACAAAGGAATACTAAGAAGCTACTAATCCCAGGTCATCTGTCTCAGTTGGGATAAGTCCCTCCTGAGCCAGGGTCTCTGACTCTAAACCCACAACATCCTGAGGTCCATAATGTGTAGGGTACCACTCTTCAGTGTCATCTGGGAAAAATATATCCAATCAGATAAGGAGCAGAGTACATCTCTAACAACAGTTCTAATCAATAATAAAAACTCTATAACAGTAAATAGATGTGAATATACAAGATGCAACAATAGATACAAGAGATACACAATAAGGAAATACTGGAATAAATACAATAATGAACAATATGTCAATGAACAAGAATACTAATGACTAAGTGAGTGAGCACTAGCTTTAACATATTATCGGCTTGGAAACTTGCACAGGAATAATGGCCTGGTTAGTCATACGTGCGGTGTATGACCAACACTCACAGAAAAATAATACTTGCACAGGAAGATATGATCACATATCTACACTAATACTCCCCAACCCCGACTGATATAATAGATCCAACCATGGTACGCTATGGCACGAGATTCTCGAAGAAGATAGCTAGTCTTCCCGAGAATCAGTGTCTGTATATGTACAAGATAAACAATAAAATAATACTTGCACAAGATACACCATATACCAAGGAATAACATCTCATGACGAGATTCGGATATACCAATCCGTACAACCATCGTGTCAAGAAAATATGGATATCTATACTAAATATAATGAACATAGAGGATATTATAAATAAGAAACTATCAAAGAATGTACTCGCCTGAAGTCCAATGAATAGTCTCACAGATGTCTGACACGGTGCCTCGAAGACCTAGATATGGAATACAATATTAATACAAGGTTTCAAAAAAAAAGTTAAACTAGTCAACTTCTAGGTCAATAAGTCAATTCTAAGTCAAAAGTCAAACTAAGTCAACTCTAAGCCAAACTATGGTCAACAATGGTCAATTATGTCAACTACCTATTTCTAGGTTACATGAGTCTATCTCAAGGATATTGGATTCAAACACTAGAGTCTAGGTCATAAAAGCTATATCTTAGGATACTAGGATACCGTATCTCAAGATACGAAAAATAGGGATATAAAATATCACACTCATACAATATCAAATAATATTAATTATATAAGATCCTAATTACAAACATTAAATGGATACCTTGGTTTCGAACCAACTTGGTATCACAACACTAAACCTCAATCTTGATACCCAACCCCAATACCTTGGGTATCCCCAAGTACCTTGATACTTACCTTGGCATCTCAAGGTAATATCCAATACCTTACTTATACTTACTACCCATAATAATATATGCTAACAACTAAATATTATACATAATAGTATACTAAAACACAATTAGCAATTAGAAATGTATCTACATATATATATTAATACCATATATATATATATATATATATATATAACTATTATATTTAAATATATAAAATCCTAATTAAACCGTATAAGCGTCGCTGAAAACCCCTTGCTGCTGTCGCTATAGCTGCTGATACTGCTGCTGTCGTTGTTGCTGCTGCATCTATTGCTATTAGCTGCTGCTGTTGCTATTGCTGCTGTGGCTGCTATCGCTATTGCTGTTGCTGTTGCTATTGCTGCTGTGGTTGCTACCGCTATTGCTGCTGCTGTTGCTATTGCTGCTACGGCTGCTGTTGCTATTGCTGCTGCGGCTGCTGTTGCTATTAACTGCTACTACTGTTGTTGTTGCTGTTGCTATTAGCTGCTGGTGCTGTCGCTATAAACTGTCGCTATAGCCCCCTGTTTTCCTCTCTTATATATATAACTTAATATATATATATATATATATATATATATATATATATATATATATATATATATATATATATATATAACACATAATATAAATAGATACTAATATATATAAACTACAATATATATAACTATGACTATATAAAATACATACATACACCTCTACAACATATACATATACATAATAACTATTATGACATAACGTACATATATATAATAACATATATACGTACATGCATATATAAACACATGCACAATATAAATTCATGTAACATATAAGTATATATATATATATATAACAACATATATATATATATCTCTACTATATATATATATATATATATATATATATATATATATATATATATATATATATATATATATATATATATATATATATATATATACATACTATAATATATATATACATACTAATATATATATATATATATATATATATATATATATATATATATATATATATATATATATATATATATATATATATATATATTAACTAGCTCTTACATATGTAGAATAATAGCTACATATATAAAATAGATACATAGATCTATGACATCTAATACATAAATAAATAAATAAATAAATAAATAAATATATATATATATATATATATATATATATATATATATATATATATATATATATATATAACAACAATATATATATGTACATATAATTACACATCACAACAACTAAGAACAATGGAAAAATAGATCTAAAATTAAATTGCACAAACACATGGAACGTATCACCCCGTATCCCACTAGATCTAGGATACGCTTGCGACACGAGTCCACCACACATCCAAACGTACCCCGAAGGACACGAATAAGTCTAATATATTATTTATGAACAATACGAAGAGTCAAATACAAATCTAGTCAAAATGTGACATGTTCAAAGTTCCGTGTCGGAGGAAAACCCCCCAAATTAACACGTATTACCAAATTGTTGGGATACGACCTACACGTACCCAATTGTGGACATGACACTTGCCCCGAATACACAAACACATGCCAAATTGATCTATAGGACCAATTGATACACACAACAAATATCAATCTCGGAATTCCCCCAAAATTGACAAAAAAAGTACCATAACTTTCTCAATAGGTCTCATATGAACACAAAACCAAATCATATGGGTAGCCTTTGCATATGGGTTGATTTCTCATGGTTAAATATCATATTTAGAACCTAAATTAAGGAGAAAAATTGAATTGTAGCTATTGGAAGATAGATTCCTAATAAAACCTCCAAATGTGATAAAATTGGCCTTCAACTTGTAGATCCTTGCTCCTCTTTGTAGATCCTTGCTTCCTCCTTCTAGATCCTTGATCCACTAGCCTCCAATGGTGATTTGGGAAGGAATTGGGATAAATTTTGGTAGAGAAATAAAGTGGGAATGAAGTAATTTGGTTGAGAATAATTCTAGATCTAGTTTGCAAATGAAAAAAGGAGAGAGAAATAAATTCTTCCCTCTTTAATAGGCCGGCCCCCCTTTACCCTTCCTCAAGCTACTATAAATTTTCCAATATATCCCTTGGGGCCTCTCATGAAGAAATAATTAAGGAGGGAAGCTTCTAGTCTAATGGTTTAATTAAATTAATACTCCTCCTAACCAATGTACTTTCTAAATGGGCTAAAATCTAACAATTAATACATGTTGGTCCATGAGTCTAAACTAAACTAGTTAGGTCCACTAACACAAGTCCAAAATAAATAAATAACATCTAAAAATAATTAAATAATACAACAAATAATTATTTATCATGCACAATATTTAATTAAATATAAAATTACTAAAATACCCTTCCCTAGAAAATGTGGTAGTGATACATGCCCAGAACATAGGTGGAGGACCAGCACCACGTACGTCAGCACCAGCACCCGATATTCGTATTCGTGATTTAGCACCACGGGGGCTAGTGGCATCAGATGAGACAATGCCAATTTGGCAACAACAGCCGAGATAACATCAACAACGTCCGAAGAATCTAGTAGGATGTACTTATTGTGGCAAAGGAGGTCATACTTAGGATGTGTACAGGATGGCAAGTGGAAGTTGCTTTAGGTGTGGGGGTTCAGACCATATAATAGCTACTTGTCCGTAGATGCAGAGGCTAGGAGGACCATACCAGCAATTCCCAGCATTGCTAGCTCCAGAAGCAGTTATGTATCAAGAGCCAGCATTAGCAGTACAACCATTAGCCCAATGTCCGATGTTGACGCAAGAACATGTGTTTTACCAAAGACAATGTCAATTTGGTCAGCAGGGACCACAGCGACAATGTCATCCTCGTGATAGGGCTACAGCAGCACCAAGACGTGAGCAAACATAGTTTGGCATGTTAGAGCAGATGTTGGCCGAGGGCGGTCAAGTTGAGGGTGAGTTTTGAGCTTCTTCCAGTTTTATCTATCTTTTGGGTTTCGTATATTCGGCGAGTGGAGATGATCATTCGTCTCACTTTTCTATCTTTGTATCTTGTGATACATTATGCATGTCATATATCCCGACTACGAAGGTACGTCCTGGGAAGAGTCATGTTCTTGACTAAGTCATTGGTACCAACTTATCTCGAGACTTGATCCTTGTTCATTTTTGGGAGTCAGCATAGGCCAGTGAGGACAAGTTCCTACTTTAGTTGACTCAAGAGACATATTTATCTGTATGCCTTCCGCTCTTCTTTTCTCACTGATTGTGTCGCCAAGGCCTATGTTGACTCCCATAAGGTCGCCAAGGCGGTTTTTGCAATAGGAGCTGCATAATGAAAGAAATAAAGAAATAAAAAAAAGAATGAAATTATCGAAAAGATTATAGACGGGTATGTCGGGGACGTACAGCGGGGCTCGCTACCTACGCTGCATGGAGCACCGCCAACTCAGTCGATAATCCAAAATGGCTTAGGCAGCCAGTTAAGTCAGAGAAAAGAGAATAACTGAACTATACTGAGAAAATAGATAAAAGAATAACCTACATGGTCATATACAACTCGTGCACGAGGAATATGGATTCCTCGGACGATCAGTGGGGTACCGAGATTGTGCTAGCCTAGGAGGAATCATTTGGGTATTGAGCGACCAAACTTCTACAGGATGCTCCCCGTTTTGGGGCGATGCAATACTGGTAGTCGAGCCCTTGGTAGTGCATCCTACACTCAGATTACCCAACTATCTCAATGGTAGTCTCCCATTAATAAAGGGAGAAGATGGCGTGTAGCGATTCATGTATTTCATACATCTCTGTCCTAAGACGAGTCCTTTATAGTTATGCCAGTAATATTTCATATAGAGTAAGTCAGCTCTATTGCGGCAATCCTCATGCGAGTTTATTATACTGAAACAAGTAATCTGAAACATCTGAGTAATCTGAGTATAACACATCTGAGTAATCTGAGTATGTCATTCACCTGAGTCAAGAATACGTTCATAATACTAGTCTCGTATGTGTTTCCCTTTCGCTTTATTTACATATAGATATATTGGTTTAACTTGGTTTACCTTGGGCAGGGAAGGAAGGAAGGTAAGTCGGTAAGTTGTGCATGTTATTCATATCGTACGACGCACTGCAACACAAACTAGGCCTTATATCATTATGCCATGAATGGATCCTAAGACAAGACTAGAAAGACAACAATTGTTAGATGGTGCGCATAACTAAATTGAATGTATTTGGTTTTGTTGAGTGGGCGAGAAACCTCCCCACCAGTGCATTCAATGTACTAATAAAAAGTTGCGAAAAGCGAATAAAAAGTTGCAAAAAGTGAAACTATCTAAGGGCGTATGCGATGCGGAATATGGAAAGCGAATAAAAAATTATGTTCGAATGGATCAAATGTTGTGAAGGAAGATACTTGAGTTAGATTCGATAGTGGTGCGGTAAGACGAGCTGCGCTCAGGAAGTCTCGAGGATGAGATTTTTTCTGAGTGGTGTATAATATAACGACCCACTCCGCTCAGCTAGAAGAGCCGATTCAAATGGCGCAAGTATGACAACCCATCCCGCCTTGCATGGCGAGATAAGTCGCTCGATATAAAGGAATTCAGACTTGGCCCTTCTGGAGTTCAGACTTAGACTTTTAAAGGTGCGCTCGGAGTCTCGTTCGGCCGATGCAAATCATCGCTAAGGTGGATGGCTCCGATAAACTTGTCTTTGCTGAGCCTGCACAACTAAAAATATGAACTATAAATCCTAGATCACTAGGCGATAACCCTTGCATGCTAATAAAAAATTCAATGCACCTAGCTAAGAGAATAATTCTATCTTGTATTACTGCATAGAACATTGAAGTAAACTGGCTAACTAGATATGGACGTTCACCCTGCCACTTAGAATTGTTCAAGTAGATTGGCTTATGTTTCAATAGTCTATCGTACATGCTCTTTAATATGCTTAATCATAGTGCACCGCTCGTCACTTAGATTATACCACAGGGTGAAGCATGCCACGAAATATGGTTCACTTATTTGAGGCCGGAAGATTATAAAAATAGTCGTTCCAAGCCAAGTAACGAAAACATGGAAAGGCTAATTGACCATAAGGTAGCCAAGGTGGTTCCTGCAATGGAAATAATGAAAGAAATAAAGAAATAAAAGAATGAATGAAAGTATCAAAAAGATTATAGACGGGTATGTCGGGGACGTGCAACGGGAATCGCTACCCGTACTGCATGGAGCACCGCCAACCCAGTCGATAATTCAAAATGGCTCGGGGAGCCCGTTAAGTCAGATAAAAGAGAATAACTGAACTGTACTGAGAAAAGAGATAAAAATAATAACCTATATGGTCACAAACAACTTGTGCACGAGATATGTGGATTCCTCAAACGATCAGTGTCACGACCCGCACCCAGATGAATCGGGTACCGGTTCGCGAGTACATCCAGCCTACGCCGCAGTATCGGCGGTAGTACGCTGTCTAGATCATATTCACAGGTAATTTAAAATCTAGCTCATTCACAATATAAATAGGCAAGGATAATAACAGGAAATAGGAATGCTAAGATTTCATAAGACAAAATGTAACATCCAATCCACAGTTTAATACAGAACCAGAAGATAAATCGGGGACAAACCCGAGTACTATGCTGAAAGAAAAATACTAACTAACTGGCTAACTACTCCTCAAAAGTAGTCTCCTGAGTAGGAACCAGCTCCTCAATAGTATCATCTGCTACGTCATATGGGCCATAAAAGGTGGGGGCATAGTCCTCATCATCGCCTAAATGTTAACGGATCCAGTCAGGAAAGGAGCAAAGTACCAATACACAACAAAGCTTAAACTAAATATTTATGACAAGTAGTGAAAACTGAATAAGCATCATGATAAGAATATGCATAATAAGTAGTAAAATTAACTAAGAGTTAAATGCTATAAGTCAGAGACATGAGTAAAACAGGATTATAATGAGACCAGAAAATGAAACTGCAACAAGACAACAGGAACTATGTGTGTGTGATTGTGTATTTAGAATACATAGTTGGCATGTAGGGGGTTATAAGGCTAATAAGGCCGTCATAGACAGCTAGCAGTCAGGAATAATCGAGTATAAGGCTGATGGTACAGTCGCGTACCAACAGCTAGCAGTCAGGACAGGGGGAAGGGTAAACTACATGTCTCCTAGTATTCTTCCTCCTGACACAAAACGCGAACATGAAATCCAAATTCTAACACTAAGTATAATCATCCAATGGTGCTAGTAGAGCAAGGAACTAATTATCATAATATAAAGAATAAACTTGAAGTGCAGGTACTTGCCCGATGTTTGGATTCCAACTACGATTCTGTTCTCGAGAAATTTCTAGAAATATCTCCGGATGCTGAAATAAATATTACCATCATGCTCAGAAGATATCAAATAGCTAGAAACGCCTATCCTTGAGTCCAATTTGGAGACAAGGGCAAAAACGGCAATTTTGGGTCAAAACGGGGTCCACATGTGGGCCCGGCTTTGCACTGAAAAATGTGTCAGGGTCAAAGGTCTCCAAAATTCACCAAACTTAGTGTCAACAGGTCAGAAATGATGAAAAAAACCCAACGGAACTTCCAGAATTGGATTCCGATGAGCCGATCACAAAATCGCCCGTTGAGTGGGGCCTATGGGGCCCACAACACGCGATTTCGTCAACGTTCTCAGAATCGAACCAAACTTGGGTCACAGGACCAGCGTATCGTTATGAGTCCAATGGCGTAAGTTTTATTTTGATCCGACGTGTGTACACAAAGTTAGGGCACGATTTAGAAAAGTCAAATACGGGACATTGTCCGCGGATACGCGTTAATTCCGGTGTGCACGCACACCCGAATCGACTTCTGCGAAATCCCACACGTCCGTATCGACGGTGCGCACGTATCTGTGAAGACCGCGCGCTACCAAGTCGTCCCGTTTGGCGGGGCGTACCCAGTTCCGGGGTGAATCGGGGTATTTTTTTTCTGTTTTTGGGTCGCGGTTCGCGACCACCACAGGACGCGATGCCCCGAGCGGGTTGCACGGGCACCGAGGGGGTCATACAGGCTACGTAACGTAACTGACGGAATCAAAAATGGATAAACGAGCAGGGAGATACACGTACCTGAACAGGATCCGAAAAAACCCGAATTCACAGTGTCCGACACGTGTCAGATACACAGGGACTAGGGTTAGGGTTTGGGGGTTCTCAGGCGGAGCTGCGGCGGGGGGGGGGGGGCGGCCGGAGGTCGGCGGGGACTCGGGGATGCCTCGGGGTGGCCGGGCTGCGAGGTCCGGTGGCGGCGGAGGCTGCGGCGAGTCGGGCTGGGAGGAGGTTCTGGAGTCGGCTCAGCGGGACTGGCGGGCGGCCGGCTGTGGGATCTGGTCGAGGCGGAGAAGGACGGCGAGGGGCTCTGCGGGACGACGGGGACGGAGGGTGACCGGAGCGGGGCTACGGGCGGAGGGCTGATGGATGGCTAGGGTTCCGGCGGGGTGGATTGAGGTTGGCCGGAGGAGGAAGGGGAGGGAATTTATAGGGGAGGAGTTCCCGGGAGAGGCGGAGGTCGGCCGACGGGTGCGGGGACGTGGCGGGCGTGGCCGCGGGGCTCGCAGCGACGTGCGGAGCGGGCGGCCGGCGGATGCGGTGGTGGACGCGGGTGCCGGAGCGGATCGCGCGGGGTGAGGGGGGAAACGGGTCGGGGGGTCGGGCGGGTTCGGTCGGGCGGACCCGACCCGACCCGATAGCTCAATGGGCTTGGGTCTAGGCCGGACTGGGCTGGGCTGGGCTGGGCTGGGCCGGGTTAGGGTATTGGGCTAGGTTATTAAATAAATAACTAAATAAATAAATAACTAAATAATTAATTAAATATAATAGTTTTTAAGTGTTTTAAAATAGGTTCGGGGCTCAATAAATTCCAGAAAAATTACCCTAAGTCCAGTTTTTTATTTTACAGCCAAAAATATTATTTTCATAATATTCTAATATATTTAAATGCAAAATAAAATTATTTAATTACCAAGAGCCTAAGTTTTAATTACAGAAAAATCCCGAAAAATTCCAGAAAATTGTAAAAAGTCCAAATTAATAATTCCTGAAAATCAGGGGGCTTACAATCTACCCAACTTATAAAAATTTCGTCCTCGAAATTAAAATATGGCATAATCTATTAATCCTTTATGTACATAAGGCAAGTCAATCGCAATCTCCTTGCGATAATCAAAATTTTAATCATATCCATTGCAATCACTTTAAGGTTAAGATGACCACTGTTCCAATCAAAATTTCCATCTATGGTTATCTTTTCTCACTTTCTCAAATTATCCATATCCATATCCAAATTTAAATTAAATTCTTATAACATCTTCAAAATTTAAATAAGCATGTAAATTTTATCTCCCGATCTCTAACTATCATAATCTCCTCTAGAAGTAATCCGAGTCCAATATTATTCCCATTTTTACTTATAAATGTTTGTATGCTTCGACTTTTAAAACTCCATTCACATCCTCAACGTTTCAAATAGGTAGTCCAACCATCAAATTTTAAATTCTTAATTCCAATCATCAAATTAAAGATAATTTAAATACAATCCACCAATGTTCAAGTCCGAAATCCTATATTTTTATCCTCTAAATTCAAATTGATGATTTTACCTTCATTATTCCAAATTTAAATCATGTACCTAAGGTATAAATATTGGGTCCTCAATATCAAGAATTTTGAAGTTCATTAATCCTCAAATATATGATCGGCCTATGGGGTATATCTAGTACTGTCTATATATCACACTTATACCAAGCACGAGATTTTGTCTTTCCGAAATAAGGAAAGACAAAGAACAATAATAAAGAGTTTCAAGGGCGAGGTAATAGATTAGAAGTATCGGAATCAAGGCGTTTAAAGAATTCAAATGGGAATCGTCAAGCAGTGGTGGATTGAAATCCTACTCTGATAATTATTTGTTCGCATGCTCGTATTAGTATAGTTATATAACTGATATGATATGTTCAGTCATATCTAGAGGGCAAGTATACTAGTCAACTATATATCTCAATCCACGTGAAGTAGTCGTGCGCAGAGTGAACCAAAATGCATTAAGGTTGATCAGACCGTAATACACTGATTCTGAATAGACAGTTGTATTAGTGTGTCGACCCAATAATACATATGTCATGAACAAGCTTGATGAAAGGATAAGCTTGCAAAACTAGGCTATATTAGCAGCATAAGTCAAGGTGGTACAACAATTATAAGTACGCTAGATGATGATGGAAGGAGGTACAACTTAATTCAAGTTCACAAAATAATACACAATAAGTATAATAACAAAAGACTCTACAATCTCTACAGTTATCAAATATAAAAGCATACCAGATTATTAGCAAGTTCAAAATTACTAGGTTGGGGCTGAGGTCACGAACCAATAGGCACAAGCTAAAACAAGACTAGAAACGGCAGCTACAAATCACTTACGCGCATTAGCTACTCCACGAGTCTGCGCGTTCTCTATGGTCATCGCGAAAGCTTGTCCGCGTCCTTGTGGTGGATTCCTCTGCTGTTGCTGGGCCTGTTGGAAGAGTGCTGCTTGTGGTACCAAGGGTGGTCTCGGTTCGGGTGTTGGTAGAGCTTGTTGGTTTATCACAGCATCTCGTGGTGATCTTGTAGGAATCTCGTCGCTTGCTGGTAGATCTATTACTCTGCATCCAAAATAAACGATAAAAGGTACACAGGAATCAAGGCAGGATGCAAGTCAATGAATTAATTCGAATCCGAGATAGATGTCAAGAACGATTCAAGCAAGTGGATGAGATCCTAAAACTTATCCTATTCTTACTGCAGGCTTGTTCGGTCCCTAAGTTGAAACCGAACACTTTAGTCGTTGACCTGTATAGGCTACCATAAAAATGTGTCACGACCCGCACCCAGATGAATCGGGTACCGGTTCGCGAGTACGTCCAGCCTACGCCGCAGTGTCGACGGTAGTACGCTGTCTAGATCATATTCACAGGTAATTTAAAATCTAGCTCATTCATAATATAAATAGGCAAGGATAATAACAAAAAATAGGAATGCTAAGATTTCATAAGACAAAATGTGACATCCAATCCACAGTTTAATACAGAACTAGAAGATAAATCGGGGACAAACCCGATTACTATGCTAAAAGAAAAATACTAACTAACTGGCTAACTACTCCTCAAAAGTAGTCTCCTAAGTAGGAACCGGCTCCTCAATAGTATCATCTGCTACGTTATATGGGCCATAAAAGGTGGGGGCATAGTCCTCATCATCGCCTAAATATCAACGGATCCAGTCAGGAAAGGAGCAAAGTACCAATACACAACAAAGCTTAAACTAAATATTTATGACAAGTAGTAAAAACTGACTAAGCATCACGATAAGAATATGCATAATAAGTAGTAAAATAAACTAAGAGTTAAATGTTATAAGTCAGAGACATGAGTAAAACAGGATTATAATGAGACCAAAAAATGGAACTGCAACAAGACAACAGGAACTATGTGTGTGTGATTGTGTATTTAGAATACATAGTTGGCATGTAGGGGGTTATAAGGCTAATAAGGCCGTCATAGACGGCTAGCAGTCAGGAATAATCGAGTATAAGGCTGATGGTACAGTCGCGTACCAACAGCTATCAGTCAGGACAGGGGAAAGGGTAAACTACATGCCTCCTAGTATTCTCCCTCCCGACACGAAAAGCGAACATGAAATCCAAATTCTAACACTAAGTGTAAACATCCAATGGTGCTAGTAGAGCAAGGAACTAATTATCATAATATAAAGAATAAACTTGAAGTGCAGGTACTTGCCTGATGTTTGGATTCCAACTACGATTCTGTTCTCGAGAAATTTCCAGAAATGTCTCCGGATGCTGAAATAAATATTACCATCATGCTCATAGGATATCAAATAGCTAGAAACGCCTGTCCTTGAGTCCAATTTGAAGACAAAGGCAAAAACGGCAATTTTGGGTCAAAACGGGGTCCACATGTGGGCCCTGCTTTGCACCAAAAAATGTGTCAGGGTCAAAGGTCTCCAAAATTCACCAAACTTAGTGTCAACAGGTCAGAAACGATGATACGAACCCAACGGAACTTCCAGAATTTGATTCCGATGAGCAGATCACAAAATCGCCCGTCGAGTGGGGCATGTGGGGCCCATGACACGCGATTTCGTCAACGTTCTCAGAATCGAACCAAACTTGGGTTACAGGACCAGCGTATCGCTATGATTTCGATGGCATAAGTTTCGTTTTGATCCGACATGTGTACACAAAGTTAGGGCACGATTCAGAAAAGTCGAATACGGGGCGTTGTCCGCGGATACGCGTTGATCCCGGTGTGCACGCACACCCGAATCGACTTCTGTGAAATCCCACACGTCCGTATCGACGGCGCGCACGTATCTGTGAAGACCGCGCGCGACCAAGTCGTCCCGTTTGGCAGGACGTACCCAGTTCCGGGGTGAATTGGGGCATTATTTTTCCTGTTTTTGGGTCGCGGTTTGCGACCACCACAGGACGCGATGCCCCGAGCGGGTTGCACAGGCACCGAGGGGGTCATACAGGCTACGCAACGTAACTGACGGAATCAGAAACGGGTAAACGAGCAGGGAGATACACGTACCTGAACAGGGTCCGAAAAAATGCGAATTCACCATGTCCGACACGTGTCCGATACACAGGGACTAGGGTTAGGGTTTGGGGGTTCTCAGGCGGAGCTGCGGCGGGGGGGGGGGGGGGGGGCGTCCGGAGGTCGGCGAGGACTCGGGGACGCCTCGGGGTGGCCGGGCGGCGAGGTCCGGTGGCGGAGGAGGCTGCGGCGAGTCGGGCTGGGAGGAGGTTCTGGAGTCGACTCAGCGGGACTGGCGGGCGGCCGGTTGTGGGATCTGGTCGAGGCGAAGAAGGACGGCGAGTGGATCTGCGGGACGACGGGGACGGAGGGTGACCAGAGTGGGGCTGCGGGCGGAGGGCTGAGGGATAGCTAGGGTTCCGGCGGGGTGGATTGAGGTTGGCCGGAGGAGGAAGGAGAGGGAATTTATAGGGGAGGAGTTCCCGGGAGAGGCGGAGGTCGGCCGGCGGGTGCGGGACATGGCGGGCGTGGCCGCGGGGCTCACAGCGACGTGCGGAGCAGGCGGCCGGCGGATGCGGCGGTGGACGCGGGTGCCGGAGCGGATCGCGCGGGGTGAGGGGGGGAAACGGGTCGCGGGTCGGGCGGGTTCGGTCGGGCGGACCCGACCCGACCCGATAGCTCAATGGGCTTGGGTCTGGGCCGGACTGGGCTGGGCTGGGCCGGGTTAGGGTATTGGGCTGGGTTATTAAATAAATAACTAAATAATTAATTAATTAAATATAATAGTTTTTAAGTGTTTTAAAATAGGTTCGGGGCTCAATAAATTCCAGAAAAATTACCCTAAGTCCAGTTTCTTATTTTACAGCCAAAAATATTATTTTCATAATATTCTAATATATTTAACAGCAAAATAAAAATTATTTAATTACCAAGAGCCTAGGTTTTAATTACAGAAAAATCTCAAAAAATTCCAGAAAATTGTGAAAAGTCCAAATTAATAATTCCTGAAAATCAGGGGACTTACAATCAGTAGGGCACGGGATCATGCCAGCCTAGGAGGAATCATTTGGGTATTGCGTGACCAAACAGCTACATGATGATCCATGTTTTGGGGTGACACAATACCGGTAGTCGGGCCCTTAGTATTGCATCTTTCACTCGGATTACCCTACTATCTCAACGGTAGTCTTCCATTGATAAAGGGCGAAGATGGCGTGTAGCGATTCATGTATCTCATGCATCTCCGTCCCAAGACTAGTCCTTTATGGCTATGCCAGTGGCCTTTTATATATATTAGGTCAGCTCGATTGCGGTAATCCGTGTGCGAGTTTATTGCATTAAAACAAGTAATCTGAAACATCTGATTAATCTAAGTATTATACTTCTAAGTAATTAGAGTATGTCATTCACCTGAGTCAAGAACACGTTTATAACACTAGTCTCGTGTGCCTTTCCCTTTCGCTTTATTTACATGTAAATATGTTGGTTTAACTTAGTTTACCTTTGGCAGGGAATAAAAAACTGTAAGTCAGTAAGTTGTGCATGTTATTCATATCGCACGTCGTACTACAACACAAATTAGGCTTTATATCATTATACCATGAATTGATACTAAGGTAAGACTAGAAAGACAATAATTGTTAGATGGTGCACATAACTAAATTGAACGTATTTGTTTTTGTTGAGTGGGCGAGAAGCCTCCCACCAGTGCATTCAATGTAATGATAACCCACTAGATTGCTTACAGGGTGCGGGAGAACCTTATTCGGTGCAGAGCTTCTCCTCGTGCGCGCTAAGACATGGAGCTAACTCTGGAGCCTTGGAGCATTGCGGCTGGAGCTGAAGCACATATACCGGACGTAATGTATTGGAACATCGCCTATTAGATCATCCCCAGTTGTAAGCCGCTTGGCACATCTTTTATTGTTTCGAGATAGAGAGAATAAACAATTTGTAATCTTGGTCTAGCGCCGCTTGTAATACTTACTCAATATCAATAAAGAGAACTATTTTCCTATATACTTGTGTTGTTCAAATTTTTGCTGCACTAGAATTATCTATACGACTCTTTGGCTTAGCATTTCATAGGCAATTTCAGGTGCTTGTCTTGTGCGGGCACAATTTAGGCCCACGCGACATCACGCCCATGCAAGGACGTTCGACCCATGCAGGATTAGGGCATGACAATGTAGAACATGCAAATAAACTTGTAATCATAGTTAAACTCTCGCAGTGTATGTTCACACTCGTGCTAGTTGTACTGTGTATGTTTCAAGTAGACTTTTTACATAATCAAGTATAGTACTTCATCTTCATGTATGCCATGCTTGTCATGTAGTTTTATGCCACGGTCACATAAAATCTAACATGTCTTGACTCACCTAGTTTTGCCAGAAGACTATTGAATATTCGTTCTGTTTGAGTCTGATCCAAAAAGTATTCGTGACCGTTAGGTCGCCAAGGCAGTTCTCAAACTAGGGGACTGTATCATGACAAGTTAAACAAGAACATAATCAGGTAGCTTGGAGAGCAATACTCGTTCATGACAAGTACATGACGGCTCGGGGAGTCGATAAGTTTGTGAACAATATCAAGATTTGAATAAGTACATAACAAGAGATCTGGAAGACTAGAGACTTGTATGGTCACGGACAACTTGTGCACACAGTTTCATGGTTCATACGGATGGTACACCGGAGCACCGAGGCCAATCCGATCCGGATGGAATATCATGATAGCCGTATGATTCGAACATGATGGCGTGTAGCGGGGCTCACTACCTGCGTTGCAAACCATTTTTATTTCGAGACTATAACTCGTCAACTATGGCGTCATGCCAGTGACCTTCATATAGATTAAGGGTCTCGTTAGCGGCAATCCGCGTACGAGTTATTGGACCTTGGGCAAGTAACGAATGCACGACACTTAGCGTGCAGGTTGTTAATTGAACCAAATAATGGATGCATGGCACATACGTATATTTACAGAATAAAAGCACTATACTCCATACAATTCATGCGTAACATGTCTAAGGTAAAAATACGTTCAAGACACTTTTAGTTTCATTTGTGGCCTTTTGATTCATTATACAATTGCTTGGTTAACTTGATTCATCTTTGGGCAGGGAAGGACGAATGGTAAGTTGGTAAGTTACGTCGTATTACTCATATCTTATGCGACACTTGATATCTGCAATACGAGATAGGCTTTATATCACATGCCATAAATTTGATCGTAAGGCAAGACTAGAAAGACAACAAGTTAGATGGTGCACATAACTAAATAAATGTGTTTGGTTTTGTTGAGTGGGCGAGAGGCCTCCCCACCAGTGCATTTAATGTACTGATAACACACCAGATTGCTTACAGGGTGCGAGAGAACCTCATTCGGTACAGAGTTTTCCCTCGTGCGCGCTAAGGTATGGAGCTAATTCTGGAGCCATGTAGCATTGCGGATGGAGCTGAAGCACCATATACATGACATAATATATTAGAACATCGCCTATGTATCATCCCCAAGTTGTAAGCCGCTTGACACATTTTATTGTTTCTAGAGAGAGAGAGAGAGAGAGAGAGAGAGCTTGAGTGACTTGTAATCTCGCCCTAGCGCCACTGGTAATACTTCTTCATTATCAATAAAGAACTTGGCTTCATGTTATACTTGTATTATTTTTATTTTGCTGCTTCGGGACAATCTGTGTAACTTTGTGGCTTAATCTTAAATCGGCCATTTTGGTACTTGCCTTACATGGGCGCAACTTAGGATCTTACGACATCACGCCCAAGCGAGGACGTTCGGTCATGCGAGATCAGGGCATAATATTTGGCATCTTAGAGAATGTGGATTCGAGTTAGAAAAATTGTATCTACATATATATGAGGATAATGTTGCATATATCTTGACCCTCTTCAGATGCTGCCTACGCAGAACGTTCTATATGTTTATCAAAATTTGAACAAGACCAAAATTCATTTGGCCTTTAATTATTACATTCAAAATTTAATTTTAGTCATAAATTTGGTCGGGTCATCGAGTTATCGATACTATTGAGAGGCCTATACACATGATACATTATCTTCATTCCTGGCCCATCTGTTTAGTAGAGATTATGAAGCTTGTGCATACATATTAGTAGAGGCCTAGGCCCAAGTCCACTGATAATCCAAACCCACTCCTCTGTCGAGTCTGGACTACCCACACATAACTTCTAAATGATTTCTATGTTCCGAATTATCCATAACTTCATGGCATGAAGCAAGGGATCGGGTTCCCTATCTTCTATAATGACCAATCCCATGATTAACCAATCCCATGATTACACGACCTATTGAGCTACTCACCCATTTCAAATGTTACCATAAACTTTGTTACTTTCACGTAGCAGGTCAGAGCATATCGTCTCGGTTATGGTACTGTGTCGAATACGCCAGTGTTAGGACTAAGGTACAGATAAGATTTCAAGCCACATCTTCTTTGAAAACCCCCCATTGAATTCGATTATCGCCTTTGGACTTCTATCATCCCCAGTATCAGAATACATAGAATAGGGGTATGACACAACCAGCTATGCACTACAGAGTACACCAACACATCGTAATACGATCACGATTATCACTAGACAAGGGTACATATTATAATACAAGTCACCTATGGCCTCATAGTAATATATTATGTCTCAATTAATCAAACATGAAGCAATAAATATATAACATGTAAGATAAAGCATAAAGACGTCTGAGATGCTCTATCAAAATGATCATAAAGCTAGCTATACAAAATAAAGAGCTAGCACAGTGTCAAATAATACATGATCATAGTCAGTTGCTATTTAATAGTACAATCATATAAGAGGAATATATCTCCAAAATATCAGGCTAAATAGGTTCTTGTGGCTAAATGCCCAAAAAGGTAAAATAATATATGAGTAATAAAGAAAAAACCTTCTTCCAAAAAGAAAAATAGAAAAAGAAAAAACCTACTCTATGCCCTCGGCGACCATCCTCCATGTATGTACCATTAGTAAAAAAATACGATAGACCATCGGGCTCTACTATCAAATTTGGTCAAACAAAACCAGTTGGGTCAAACCTCAATCAATAAATACCACAAGGAAGCATGAGTGAATGGAAGAAAATCCAGAAGTGAGAAAATATATAATATATGGCATAGCATGGTCGTGTAGTCCTATCATCGAGGCAGTAGGCCTCCTCTATACCCAACGAGGACAAAATGTGCCATACTACGCCGAGATAGATTACATTCCCAAGATATATCCAGATGGTAAATACACAATCAAGTTTGTTTAATCAATCGACCAAGCAATATCTACGGCTTGCTATGGGGTATCCGAGTTACGCAGTAATATATATATATATATATATATATATATATATATATATATATATATATAAGGATCCTTATATCATACAATGCTAAAATGGGACTGACCAAGCCCTAAGTAATAATAGGAATATAAATGATCTGCCACAGTCCCTAGTAAGGCGATCGGGTTATGTAATCTCAGTAACTCTCTCGGCACTCCTATAGGGTAGAAACTGAGTCGATCATTGTAAATATAGTCAAATATTGCACTCAACTAAGCAGGATGATATACAATATCTGATGGATGGCCAGCAATACACATTCTCGGGATCCCATTCCCTCCCATTGCCTCTACAGTTTTAAGTTACCTAATTAACCATACAGATATATGTGGAATCCCATGTCGTGGACACACGATCATCCTTTCTTTATGTCGTACAGTTTGGGTACACTGAGTGTGAGTTCGTATTAGTTTTCGAGGGTTCGAATCTAGATTCGTCATGCATTTAGACTTCTATATTTAATACACATATTCTAACTTAGCCACGCTATAACCACCGAACAACTACAAAGGTATCCGATAAGGAAACAATAATTATACTAAATATAACATGAATAAAATGTATTAGGAACATGTAACATCGTAGTACATAGGAATAGTACCTTGGTGTAATAACATGAAGTATTAATACAGATACAAGTAGTCAGGTCAGGATACATGAACAATCAGTCAGTAAGCAGTCAGGTCAGGCTCAATTCTCTACTTATATAGCAGGATATGAATCAGCTTATATGCATAGTCGGTACATACTACACTAGTCAATCAGGAACAACATTAGGGCCTACAGGTTACAGGAAAGCCACAATAAACAGTTAAAGAGACTCCTCACTTTTTAAGCTAGAAAATCATCAAGTACTAACACTAGAGTCCACTAGGAAGTCACTAATCATCATATGAGAAGGATCGAAAGTCATCCAGTTTATAAAACTATGCATACAGGAATTTGGGTGCCAAAACGGTATACTGACCCCCCATGCGGTACACCTACTGTATACCGGCCGAAGACAACATATTTTAACACACTAAAATGGTATGCTGTATTATACCTGCAGTATATTACTGTATACCACGTGCGCTGTACAAGTGCAGTAAAGACTCGGGAAATGGGTTTTCAAGAGCCAAATCATGTTTTAATTCCACCTATTATTATTCTAACAAATTCTAATGCTAGGGATATGTCTCCTACAATATTCTAGACTAGGTTTGCGAGAGAAAACTTAAGTATCACAAAAAATCTACCACTAAATCCAAGTATCCCAAATCAAAATATATAGAACTTTCTAGGTAAAAACTCAACCAAATCCAAATATAAAAGCATATTAATCACTAGATCATAGTGAATAAACATAAATGAGAGAGATCTAAACATATAAATATATATGGGAATGAAAATAAGATTTTATCACTTTATGCAAGATGTTCTCGCTTAGGGTTTATATTTTCAAGCCTAGCTTCTACTCCACCACCAAGGGGGATTCAGAAATCACACCCTAGATATCAAGCTTTAGGAAAGAGAATAGGGAGTAAATGGTGAGAAAACTGAAGGAAAAGGAAAGAGAGAGAGAGAGAGAGAGAGAGAGAGAGAGAGAGAGAAGAGGGTTTTATAAGAGAGGGGAAAAGAGGGGGATGGTTGCCACCTCATTGATCCATAGCTCATGGATCAATCTGGGCCATCTTGTAAAAGAATAAGAATCCAATGGACAAAAGGTAGGATCAAGTCAACAAGGCTAGCTAGGACAATCTGGTTTAGACGGTATACATGCGGTATACTACGTTATATCGGTGGTATACCGACGGTATACTTGTCTGATACTAAGATATCTATTTTAGGGGTCTTCTGGCATTCTATTCTAGTACGGGTCCTAGTACGGGTCTATGGAAATACCAAATGAATAATCTATAAGTCTAGGGTAGTCTTATACATAACTATCTTATTATAAAATCGGTAAAAAAATACAGTTGCATAAATCAGTTAATCAAATTATTATCTTGGACCCAACGACTACATTACCTACACAGTATTCTATGTTGTAGCATAGACTAGTATTCCATATTCATAGTAGTAAGTCACCCCTATACCAAACAAGGACAATGGGTGCCATACTAAGTCGAGACGGGGTACCACTATAGACTACGGTCAAGTGGCAAGATATACGGTTAGTCGATCTAACCGATCGATCCGCTGGGTCAATAAACTACCACAATAAGTACCAATAATAATATGCTCATCAAGGTTGTAAATCCCTTGACCCAAATCTAGGATTATGATTTATTTAGGGTTATTTTGAATTAGTTAATGGAGTTATAATTCATCTTATTTAATTTAATTCACTTGGTGCACCTTATCGTTGCTTCGATATTTGGAGCGCTACTCTAGCTTTTGCCTTCAAACAAATTTTACACACTTGACCTAGAAGTGCCAGTCTTCCATTCTGACCTTTGTGTCACTCATAAATACTCTTTTTTGTGCTTCATTTTAATCGCACAATATTCGTCATAATTATCTAATTTTAAACCTATACTTTGTACCTATGTCTGTTCCAATCAAAATTGGAGACACAATATCGACCAATTTCTTGCAAACCAATATATGATGATAATCTATTCCAAGTCTACTATGTTCATGATACTTGTGTCACTGCTAATTGAGACCCTATGCACTTCCAATTTATTAAGGAACCATGAGGACACGATTTATATTTAATTTGGAGCAACTGACTCAACCAAACCCAAAACTTGACCAAACACCAACCCAAACCCACATTCACACCCTCATGGATCATACAAAATACCGCACACTAATTTCTCTCACTATAATACACCAAACATGGCTTGTACCCTCATCAAATCTATAATTTTCTTTATTTGTAAACACCCAAATAATTAGGGACCTAAATGCAAATGTAATGCTAGATGGCAATCTCCTATTGGAGCAAACCAAATAAAGAAAACCCATTCTTGAGGGCTTGACTGGTCTTGGTACTCCTCTACCTCTTTTATATGGTACTATTCAATATACATTAAATCCTAACCCTCCATTCAAACCTCAACACATCACCATCACCCACTTACTTCATGACAATCCATACATCACTAGAAATACCGAGGCAACCCTAATACCCAAGCTCCTTTCAATCTCCTTCATTAAATACATATCCTCTCTCTCTCATCATTTATTACACCTCATTCCTCTCCTCTTTCATAAAACCATCACCCTCACCATCACCATTCTCCTCCCCCATTGCAACCCGACCCCTCTTTCCCTCTATTACAGCCGAACCATTACCACTACCATCACCTTCCCGATCACCTCCCCGGCCTCCTTTTCCTCTCCGACCACCCTCATGACCATAGCCACCACAACCACCACTGATGACAACCACCACCACCACCATCATCTCCATGACTACCACCATCACCACCTCCACCCAACCGAGCTCCCCACTCCACCACGACCACCACCAGCTTCCCCACCATCCCCACCATCAACCACGACCACCACCAGCTTCCCCACCATCACCACCACAAACCACGACCACCACCAACACCACCATCACCCCCTAATAGTGCTACTGTTGTTGCCTTTTGTTTCTGCTGATGCTACTGCTTATGCTTCTGCTTCTGCTGTTGGTGTTGCTTATGCTATTGCTTCTACTATTTTTCTTCTTCTTCATCCTCTCCACGAGCAAGACCTCCTCCAGAACCGACCAAGAGACCCCTCCCCTTAACCGAGCACCCTCTAAGTTACTCTCTCTTTCTTTATTCTTGAGGTATACTTCAATCCTCTTCTTCCTCATCTTGTTCTTCTTAGTGTAATCATGAACTCATCTTCTTGTTCTTCATCCCTTTATTATGATCCACATGTGTGTTCACTTTTTAAAGGAATGATGAGTATATATATGCACCATTGCTCATGACACATGACATATCTAACCCCTTTAAAATATGTGTTAACACTCCTAATAAATTTTTTAATTTAATTATTTCAGAATATGTATTATGGTCTTAATGTTAGTTTAAGTGGTATATTTTGTTGCGAGGTTAATTGTTAGTATAAAGCTACATGAGGAGGTGATTATCTAGGATTTTATATATGTGATATTTGTGCTTAATGATATGATAAATAGATTATTGTCATATTTAGATTTAATCCTTGTTTATATATATAAAGAGCATGTGTAGAATGAGAGTTTGCAATATTGCCATGCTAGTGTACCATGCTAGAGTAGATAAAAAAGTGTCATATGGTGGTGTGCACTTGTTACTTTGTGTGCAAGTGCGTGGGAATTAGGGTATGGTGATGGTTTAAATGTTAGATGATTTTATGATGTGTTTAATATAAAGAGACCCCTAACCTATTAATAAGTGTTCATGTTTAGTGTTACATAAGTTTCTTGAGTAGAGACAATTGTTAAAGTAGTGTAGTTAGCAACTTTGATTTGTTGTTCACAAATATTAAAGGATGTTTTATATATTTGTGCAATGGAGGCCTAGAGGATAACACTAGTACCTATGTATTTGGGGTATAACTTAGCACTTGCAAGAACCCTAATTGTGGCCATGATTGTGTAAAATGAGAAATTACACATTTAGAGGACATGTAGATGTTATGTGACTTTGTGTTTGCATAATTTCTTGGTCTTTGACTAGTCAACCTTAGCCAACCTACTTTATTAGAACGCTTGTTTGGTGTAGACTCTACGTGACTCATGACATTGCGTATGTTATACTCTTGTGCATGCTCAGCGTAGTATAATATAGTGATTGATATTTATTGTTATTATATTCATAGACATCTAGGATGGTTCTACCATGGCTGCAGGTTCCAGAGCTTTACTTGTTCACATCGGAGTTTCAGGCAAGTATACCTTACCTTGTTATACTAGTTAAACTCAGTTATTATAGATCGCACGTTTATTGCATTAATTATTATATAACTGTGCACATCCGAGAATGACTCGGGTGCAGTCAATGAAGGCATTGACGTTAGGACTTGTGTTTGACCTAGTATCTAGTGGACACACATAATATTGTAAAGTTATTATTATGACCCCTAGGCCTTGTCACGTATTATTTTACATCATAGAGTGAGTTCATGTTAGGACACAGGCTTACGCACATGACTGATCATCGGTGCGAGTAGCACGTGTGACGGTATTTAGCATAGTTGTATAGTTCTTCAGTGACTTGCATTATAGTACAAGATGTCCACATCGTATTCGCGACTTGTACATTAGCATTGAGTAGGGAAGACAATTAGTTAGCATATGGATAGACATTTGGCTACCGTAGTTTCAGAGTAAACTACGGGGTCGTGAGCCTCAGTGTTACCCGGTTTTGGGCTATGTGCTACCCGATTATGGGCGTATATGCTTGTCGATACATCCGGCAGAGGTTACTAGCTGTGCGCTATCATGATCGGTGATGTAGTCAGCATATACTTCTGGCATCCAGTTTATAGCTAATGTCAGATACTTAGCCTCTGACTCGACGATACACTTTATTCCTTTTACCTACCCATACGTACCAAGGTTGTCTTCAAGTGCATTTTACTTAGCTGGTTAGTTCACCCTCGCGTTTATATAGTATTTACTTTATAGCATGTACTTTTTGTATCTTGTTACATCCCTTTGAGTACCTGGTTCCTTTCCAGATCTGGACGATCATTTGTACCCGACCATATAAGGAGCATGAGTGGAGACCTGATTAGTGGCTGAGGACTTTTAGGCATTTCCAGAGGAGTTCCCATAATTTCGGGTACAACTACTGCTTTGGTCTAGAGTATCTTTATTTAGCTAGTTGATGCTCTAGTCTAGTTATCTTATTATTATTTTTGTACTTTTATTCCATCGTTGTATTTCAGTGGGTTTGTTCCCATCAGACTATTTCAGTTGTATTATGGATATTCAAACTCTTTATATGTCATTTACCATCACTTACTTTAGTCTTTATTACCTTTGTTCTATGGATGAAATTAGTTGTTTACATATTGCTTGTTAGCGCAACATTTAGACTTGATAGTATTCTAGGACAACGCAGTACGCTTTATCGGGACCATTAAATTAGAAAATCCTTTGGAGTCGTATTAGCTGGCCATTGCCACGTGGCCTGGTCCTGTGTATTTTTGGGACTGAGGCGTGACATGGTTTTAGTGGTGGCCCATGCTTGTGGTATGGTATCATGCCCAGTGGGCCTGCAATAGGATATAAATTATTAGATCTCATCCACCTTGACTACCGTCTTTGAACCTCCTTCATATTTAATTATTTGAATATCTGTATCATGTTTGTTTATTTCCGTACTATTTTAATTTAGTTCTATATCCTGCAGAGAAATAAACTTGTGTAGCGGACGCACGGCATACGGTGCCATTATGCCATCCGATACCACGCAGGGGGAGGATAGATCCCCGGGACCACCTGGAGAGTAGTCACCACTACAGGTTTCGGTGATACTGTTCGCCATTAATTGTGTTCTTGAAAACTTTGTATTTAAGGAATGAAAAAGTGTACAAAGAATCCTAAACAAAATTGTCTAAGTATAATATTTTGATCTTGAGTGCGACGATGGAGAAAGAGCATTGTGGCGACTCCTTTACTCTGTTAACGATCCGATGCAGGGTGAGGAAGCTTATATTCTCTTTTTGCTCGCCTTGGTATGCTCACTCTCTATGTTAGGCGACCCCTGCATGTCCTTCCTTTGGGTAGGCCACTCGGGTATATATAGTCATCCATGGGCGCGCATATATTAGGCCGCATGGATGCTAGAGGATGCCACGTGTGCCTCCTTAATATGGTACAGCTGTAACCGTGAGTGGGCCAGGCTGTCACATGGGCGCTTGATGGTATTTTCTGTTGGTGAAGATTTGGGTGGTTCTCGTCCTTTGTGGACGTGACTTGGTCAGCTTGACACATGGTTTGCACTTTGTTGGAGAGAATCACTCCTATCGTAACAGCAAAATTCGCTCTTCATGGAGTCTAAAATACATGTGGCCAGAGATGTATGGAATCTGGGATGCATAGGGCCAGAGACGCATGGACTGAATGGAGCCTAGGATGCATAGGGCCAAGAACTTATGGGACGCATAGAGTCAGAGACGCTTGGGGCCAGAGACGCATGTGACACATAAAGTCTGGGATGCATGGGGCCATACACGCATAGGGCCAGAGACACATGGACCGTATGGATCCTGGGACGTATGGGGCCAGGGATGCATGGGACGCTTAGAGTTTGGAATTCATGGATTCTGGGATGCATGGGGCTAGAGACGTATGGAACACATAGATTCTTGGATGCATGGGGCCAGAGACGCATGGAATGCATGGAGTCTAGCACACATGGGGCTAGAGACGCATGGGACGTATGGAGTCTAGGATGTATGGGGCTAGAGACGCATAGAACGCATGGATTCTGGGACGCATGGGGCCAGTTGTGCTATACACTTGGCGCTGCACATCCATCGAGAGTGAAGTTTTGTCCTCACATGAGACTTCTGTCATTTAGTATGTTCACGTCTTTTGAGGTATTTAGAAAATCCTCTTTGTTGGATTCTGTGTCAGAGATGTTTCTATTGCTAAAATTCTATGTCAGGTCCATCTGTGGCCAAATCTATTTCGGCTGATTGGGACACATGGATGTCGCCTTATTGGGCCACAGGGTGATTATGTGGCCCAATCTCTTCCTAGCTTTACTTTGGAGAGCATGGTTGTTGGACGATGGATGCATATTTTCCATGCCTCTATAAGACCTTCTTCAAAGTTTTTAAACTGATAAGTTTTGAAATACTTTGAATAAGAAGCATGGAGGAAAAATACGTGGGCCGCATGGATGAGTGCTTCCAGGCTGTCATTTGTGCATTAATTGATAGATTTGTTTCGATTTTGGAGCGGATCTCCTTTTGGATTCTGAGCCATCTCCTTTTGTGGGGCTTGAGGCAACGGTTTCTAGGGAGATTAAAGTGGACCCCGCAAATCGAGTCGTCAGGTTCATCCTCATAACTGCTTGGTTCATTGTCTCGATCTCTTTATGCGACTTTGAGGCCTATAAATCGGCGGTGGGGAGGAGAGAGAGAACTTTATCTCTTTGGTTCCTTTCTTTCTTATGTGAGGGATGCTGGAGGATGTAGCTCTTTTCGTGGCAGCATTGATCCGTATCCTTCTGATAAAGGTAAAGGAGCACACAGCTTCTCGTGTTGGGCTACCGAGGACACAGAGACACCAGTGCACAGTCTTATTGCATGGATGAGAAATTATCTAGAATACGCGCAAACTCTTTTCATAGCCTTGTCGTATGGATGAGAGATTATCGTGAACAAGTGCAGGCTTTTCTCATGAGTCTATCGCATGGAAGGGTAACCATCCTGCGCCAATTAGGACTCTGCTGCGTGGATGACGGCTCGACCTGGACATGCAATCACCATGATTCTGTCGCATGGATGGAGGCCCGATCTGGATATGCGACCATCATGTCTATGCCGCATGAATATAGGCTTGACTCGACATGTGGCACCAAGGCAGGCACCTCATGCGTCAGCTAGGCTCTGCCGCATGGACTTTATATTATCTTTGTTTATTGACGCCTTATATTCTCCTTGTGCAGGCTTTGTCATCCTTTATGCGGCTCACAATGGAGCATGGAAGGATATCATAACACCCATTATTCGGGATAAAGACCAACTTTATGCGACGGTTCGCCAAGAAATGCTCCAAGAGACGAGGATAGTTCGGCAAAAACTAATCCAGGAGACGAGGATGAGCATCCTGCTGTAGAAGCATGAAAAATATGCTGGGGTATCATACGCGTAAAACCCTCAACATACAGGAAACCCGCGTAAAATAGAGCTCCAGCACTGGGTGGCATAAAACATGACTTCAGAACCATTGGCGTACAACAGAGCTTCAACACTATTTTAGCATAAAATATAGCTCCAGAATAACCCGCGTAATGCAGTATTTCAAGACTGCTTCGGTGTAAAAAGGTTACTCCATCGCAACTTCGGCATAAAACCCGTCTGCTTTTAATGCAGCGGGAAGTTGTACGAGGAACTCTTCGTATTCCTCGAATGAACCTGTCAGTGGAAGCAGTGAACCTGACTCCTGACAAAGAGTACTGCACGGTGATCAAGAGAAAGGCTGTAATAATGACTCTGCACAGAACTCCAGACTGTCATCTAGTGATGTAACCCTTGATATAAGACGTCGTTTACGCATTCAAGGAATACGCTGCCTATTCTACACAGGCAGATATGAGCTTTACACTCAGGATGAGACAAAACCAACAGCCACGTCAAAAGTTGTTCTTCGTACAGAACTCGAGGCACGTCTCTACAGTTAATGCACGAGATGGGGGCAGATCTCTGCATTTAATGCATGAGATTTGGTTCTACTTTTAATGACTGGGTGAGCTATAATTAGGGCTAATACGTCCACATTACCATCCCCGCACATTACGCCAACCAGGCTATTTTTAGCTATAGGAGCACGCCGTACGCTATCTCCTCGAAATATGCCAACTCAGGCTATATTTGCAAAGGTGCGTAATAAGGCTATCTATCCCAGAACATGCTCAAACCTCAGTCAAAGAAGGATAACTGGCTATCTTTACGCTGGTTACCTATCCATGCAGCATCAAGCTTTACGCAGAATTTGGCCTCTACGCCAACATGACAGATACTTGGCTTCTACGCCAATATGACATCTATTTTGGCTTCTATGCCAACTTGACAACTTTTCGGCTTCTACGCCTACTTGGCTTTTACGCCATCAGAATAGCTATTTGGCTTTTACGCCTACTTGGCTTTTACGCCATCAGAACAGCTATTTGGCTTTTACGCCAACGAGATAATTATTTGGCTTTTATGCCAACCATCTCTACGCGAGGGGCAGTTATCTACGTGGCTTGCATGCCGTGATATTCGATAAGCGATTATACGCATTACCTCATAATGGGACACGCGTCACACGCAAACTCAGGAGATCATTCATACGTGGGTAGCAGTTATTATAACCGTCACGTAAAAGGTGCAGCTCTCTCCGCTGTTCGGTTTCTATGACGACTGTGACCAAATTATATAAATAGAGACCTCTGTCCACGGAGGTCAGGGGGTCGAAGAAAAAAGGTGGAAAATCGAGGATTTTTCAAGAAAAGAGAGTATATCCAGAGAGTGTTTTGGCAACAAGAGTTCAATCCCTCCTGCAGTCTTTGAAGCTTGTTTTTTGTCTTCTACAGCACTTCTTCGTCATCGTGTGGTCCAAGGGACAAAGTGATCGACCGCAGATCAGACTCCTATAGCAATATTTTCCCAGAATCAAATTTTTGTACTTAACATCCTCGTATAGGATTAATTGTACTTCTTTTTCTTGTTTGTAAACCAAAGAAAGGGTTTCATATAAACCTAGTTTCAATTTCTTTCGTTTATTATCAAACACAAGATGGCGACTCTGCTGGGGACTACTTTCTCATCTTACGAGAAAGCCATTGCTCAACACAATGCTGTATCCGTAGGATCAACGAAGAAGACTCTGGTCGTCCAATTTGACCAATCGGCTTACGAAGACATGCTTCGAGCAGGGGGTAGCTCTTATTCCCTCTCTGTCCAAGACAATAGGAAATTACGTAAAGTATGGATGCCCCGGACATCCTCTACCATTCCTGCGGACTCTCTCTCTCCGATTAACAAGGTTGTGACAGCGCGACCTCTACGCCTTAGGCGTAATAATCCGTCTCCCGTCTGTGACGTGGCAGACAAAGCTTCTGGCAGTGCCTTAGTGCCAATCCAGAAGTCTACTCCGCACCCTGCGCGTAAAACTTTGTCTCCCGTCTGTGACGTGGTAGACAAAGCTTCTGGCAGTGCCTTAGTGCCAATCCAGAAGTCTACTCCGCGCCCTGCGCATAAAATTTTGCCTTCCGTCTGTGACGTAGCAGACAAAGCTTCTGGCAATGCCTCAGTGCCAATCCAGAAGTCTACACCGTGCCCCACGCATAAAATTCAATCTTCTGTCTGTGATGTGGCAGACATAATTTCTGACAATGCCTCAGCGCCAATTCAGAAATTCCAACCATGCCCCGTATGTAAAAATACATCTCCCCTCTGCGATGAGGCAAATGGTCCTTACAATCACCGTAAGGGAAAACAAGTGGCAGATTTCCCGACCTCTCGACTTTTACGCCATCAGAAGAAGAATCTGCTCGCTCTTCAGATTACGCAGAATGCTGACGGCCGATTGAGGACTTCCTCAGTTTTATGCCAACCTGTGTAAAGCTCCAGATTATGCCAGGATAAGCCTCTCAGCATAAAGAAGATCCGGTTCACAGGAACATATGTTCCTCAGACGGATGACGGATCGTACGCTACTCACATGGCTGAACTGCTGTATTCTTATGGCAGGGAGAGAGTTATGATTCCCAATATCCGCGCTCCAATTGATATAAAAAGGCAGAATAAGCCTTCTTTTTCTTCTCTTGTTAATCCTCCTGACTTGCGTAATTTCCTGATCCAGAAGCGCAAAGATAGGGGATCTTCTAACATGTCTATTATACCCCCTAGGGAGCATTGTTGTAATAGTCATAAAGTTGTAGTTAACTACTGCTGTTCTAAGGCAAAACGGTCAGTTTTCGACCGGTTGAACTACTCTTTGCCTTTACAGGAAGAAGAGCCTACATTTGCATCAGTGAACATGGCTTCACACGTTCCTAGAGGAAGGTCAAATTCAAGACGTCATCCCTCTAGAACTCCAAGCCAAAGGAGATTCGACAGACTCCTTGAGAATATTGAAGCTGGTATATTTTGAAACACCCGTTCGAGGTCACGATGACCGACTTCATATTCTTCTGATTTTGACACTGGGGGTCGCCAATTTCTCGAATCGGATGCTGAAAGTATAGACTCAATCTCTACAGAGATCTATACTAATCCTTCCATAGCATCCAGAGAAATGGGAGTCCATGCCATTGGAGATGAACACGAAGAGGCTTCCCCATCAGGGAATACTGAGCAACGCATCGCTGTATTGGAATCATCATTTAAAGAGATGCATTTTATGATGGAGAATATGCACCAGATAATGGTGACTTAACATGCAGCTGCTATAGCTCAAGCATCGGTTCCTCCGACTCAAATACGTGTAGGGGTGGATCTACCACCATCCAATGCGAACCAGGAGCCCGTTCTAAATCAAGAGTTAGCGGCTCCTCAACTTCCTAACTCGGAGAATGTATTATCTCATGTTGGAGTTACGATACAACCGATCTCTCACCACTCTGCGGTCCCTTTACCAGCTGAACACCCGATGCAGGCAGTGCGAGAATTGAAAGCCCAATTTGATGCCTTGAAACATAAGGATCAGCTCAATAAATTGGGAATCAACCAGCCATACCCAGCTATCTGGGACGAGATCCCTTTCCCACCTAAATGCAAACCATAGGCTATGGTTTTGTTTGAGGGAAAAAAGTCACCGAGACAGTATATGAACTACTTTAGCATGATGACGATGTTGTTGCAATGGAATGACACCCTTCTCACTCGAGTGTTTAAAGGCTGTCTGTCTGGAGTGGCCTATCAGTGGTACTGTAGTCTTGCGGACAACTGCATTACTTCCTTTGAAGATTTCAAGACTCTGTTCTTCGCTCGATTCTACGAAAGAGGGATGGACATGTCTATATTCTCACTCATCAACACGTCCAGGCAACATACTCCAGGGACTACGTAGACGAATCCTGGGACTTCCAGGCCTAAAGAAGAATATTCTTTTGACGATGATGATATTCCGATCATATTTGATTATCTAGTCAAAAGCGACAAGCTCACCCTCCCCGAGGTAAAGCGGCCTAATGAAGTCGGCAGTACCAATAACCCTAAGTACTACATTTTCCATAGGTACATACATCATCTCACAAAGGCGTGTTATGTACTAAAGAGGAAAATCTAGGAGTTGATCGACGCCAAGGCCATCACTCTGCGTAATAGCGAGAAGACGGTCACCGCCAATATGATCTCCCTCCAATTCGACAATCTGCCCCCTCAAGAAGTTCCGGATGGTGTTGTACCTATTTCCCGGATGATGATGAACATTGTTAATCTCCCTCCGGCCAGGGGTCAAAATCATGACCTGGTACCCCTAACTACCCAGCGTGGTGAGATTATGTGGGTTCATCCTGATCTGGTGTCAGGGGTTAAGGAAGAGACTCAAGCTGCTAAGGCTAAGTCTAAAAAGAACTCAAGGCGTAAACCATGCCATATGGTTGCAATACCCCCGACATCAGAAGAAGAGGCTTTGGCTACCGGAACCCGTTCAGGGAAAGCCTACCTCAAGGACTATGGAGGAAACCAGGAAGATACAACGACAGACACTTCAACTGCCAAACTTTCAGAGCCTGAACCTGTCATACCAGAGGCAGGTCCTTCTAGACCAACTTCGACAGACAAGGGCAGGCAAAAAAAAGTGCGTTTTGATAAACCTTTGAAGAATATTCAAAATAAAGGTTTGGAGAAACCATATAACTTCGACATCCTGGCCCAGTTGGCTAACACACCAGCCTTATTGTCCATTTTTGAGCTCCTAAGGCTATCCAAAGACACTCGTCAAGCCTTGAGTGAAGCGTTAATGCAGGCGGATGTATGCTTGACTCAGCTCAAGTCCCCCGATAAAGAACCTGTGGCATGCCCTCAATGCCATAGTGTGATGGAAGTGGTCCCTAACATCACTTTCACTCAAGATGATATGCTGTTAAAACATAACAAGCATGACAGGCCCCTCTATTACACCGGATACATCGATTCCATGGAGGTAGACTGGATTCACATAGATCCGGGATCGTCGATCAGCATTATCCCTCATAGTCTGCTCGGACCACTGAGGATTCCTAGAAGCAAACTGGCTTACACCACCCCTACAATCGTAGGCTTCAACGCCAGAAAAAGTAAGCCGTTGGGGAAGATTCGTCTGAGGATCCAGATTAGGGACCTTAGATCAGTGGCTATATGCTATGTCATCGATTCAGAGGTGTCCTACAACATTTTGCTGGGCAGACCATGGAACCACGATCACAATATTGTTCCTTCGACTCTACATCAATGCTTCAAATATATAGATACCCAAGGAACAGTAAAAATGGAGTTTGCTGACCTTAACCCATTCAAAGGAGTAGAGTCCTACTATTCTGATATCATGTTGTACACCCAAGACTACATGAAGGAGGTGTCAGGCAAGGTGGAGGAGGAGTCCTACCAGGAGCCAGGAGAACCATCTGCTGAGCAACCCTTGTCGATCCAAGTGAAAGGGCAGACTACCTGTCCGAAAGTCATATGGCTATCCACTTGAACAAAACCAAATTAGGAGGAGGAAGTGATCCCCTAGTGATCACTTTGAACCAGAAGCCTCCACCTTTGGTCATCAACCTCCGGTGCAACAAACAGCCGACTGATATAAATACAACCGGGAACGTGGTTTTTGACGATAATAAAGATTCTCTTTTCCAGTATACTGACACTCAATTTCCAAATTAGGAACCCTCCCCCTATAATGATATAGACCCTATAGCACAAAAATACCTGGAAGCTATAAATTCCTATCATCCGTATATATGGGAAGTGGTGTCAACATCTAATGTCATCACGACATATGGGCCACATGAATATTCTATCTTTATTATCCTGCCTACTCGTAGCAATCAACATCCAATAGTCTTCGGTCGTATGCACAACAGACCGATTGTACAAGAAGATTCTTATGAGTCTGATGCTAGAAAAATGTAGGTCCACAGATATAGTCCACAAGCTTTGAAGATTATGCAAAGTATGGGTTATGACTTGAAGCTGGAACCAGGTCTCAACTATGAGAAAGGCAGACAAATACCGTTGTATGGTGATCCCTACTGTCAACGAACTCGTTTTGGGTAAGGGTATACCACGTCTCTTGCAAGTTCTGAGTCAAATGAGGATACCTTTTCCTCTTCTCAAGATGACTCGTCGTCCTCCGGCTTATATGCTGAACTGGAACAGGTATTATCAGTAAATATGGTGTTAACAGATTCTCTCAAAATAGAGGAACAAGAATCTGAACCATCTGAAGATGAATCATGGGCTCAGCAAATGGATACACAATGGGAACTCCGGTTCGAGCAGAGAGAACCGCCCACTGAAGATAAAGTTATCCAAATCGATGTTGTGGATAAACTTTTACCAAAGCCGATATTTATCAGTAACAATCTTTCCGAAGAAGAAAGGGAAGAAATAATCCAGCTGATAAAAGAATATATCGATGTCTTTGCGTGGAATTATGAGGATATGTCAGGTCTTGATCCAAAGTGGCTACCCATAAGCTTAATATATTGCCCAATTCGAAGCCGATAAAGCAGCACCAAAGCCGGTTTCGTCCGGATATGATGGATGCCATCGAAGCTGAAATTAAGAAGTTGATAGCCTGTGGGTTCATCCGAGAAGAACAATATCCTGACTGGGTCGCCAATGTTGTCCCGGTTATGAAGAAAAGTAGAAAAGTGCGTGTTTGCATCGATTTTCGAGATCTGAATGCAACATGCCCTAAAGATGAGTTCCCTCTTCCCATTACAGACGTCATAATCGATAATACGTACGATTTTGAGCGCATGTCTTTCATGGATGGATTCTCAGGATATAATTAGATTAAGATAAATCCTGAAGATGAGAAGCATACTGCCTTCCGGACACCTCTGGGGGTATATTGCTACACAGTCATGCCCTTCGGACTGAAGAATGCCGGGGCTATGTATCAGCGAGCTATGAGTAACATATTCCATGAGCACTTACGCAAAACAGTAGAATGTTACGTAGACGATATTGCTGTCAAAAGCCGCCTCAAGGATAATCACATCCAAGACTTGAAGACAGTATTCGAGTTGATGCGCCAACATCAACTCAAAATGAATCCTACAAAGTCCTTTCTTGGTGTATCCAGTGGCAAATTCCTGGGATTTGTCATTACCGCTAAAGGCATTCAAGTGGACCCTGATAAAGTGAAGGCTATCTTAGAAATGCGACCACCCCGTAATCTGAGGGAACTCAGGGGATTTCAAGGTCCTCTGGCTTATATCAGGATATTCATATACAACCTCTCTGGGAGATGTCAAACTTTTTCTTGCCTCATAAAGAAAGGTGTGTCCTTCATATGGGACGAAGCCTGTCAACAAGCATTTAATGATATCAAATGCTATCTTACTAATCCTCCAGTTCTGGTGCCTCCCGTCATAGGAAGAATATTTTTGCTGTATGTTCGAGCAATGGATCATTCTTTAGGAGCTCACCTCGCACAAAAGAATAATGAGGGTCATGAACATGCTATATACTATTTAAGCAAGATGATGGTCGGAGCTGAACACCGGTACAATCCAGTGGAAAAAGAATGCTTGGCCCTAATGTTCGCCATTCAGAAAATACGATATTACGTTACAGGCCAAACTATTCATATCATCTCCAGAATCAATCCTCTTTGGGTATTGATGAACAAGCCGAGTATTCTCAATTCCCGACTCGCGACTTGGGCGATGTTATTAACACCGTATGATATGGTGTATGTCCCTCAGAAGTCCATCAAAGGTCAAGTCTTGGCTGATTTCTTAGCTGCTCATCCAATTCCGAAAACCTCTAAACTATACGAGGACATTCCCGACGAAGTTGTCGAATGTAATTTCGCAATAGAAAGTGATACATGGTAGCTATTCTTCGATGGTGCCTCCAGGACTGGTCCCAGAGGAAATATAGTTTCAGGAGTAGGAATTGTCCTGGTCACTCCTGATAAACTCGTCATCTATCGAGCATATTCTCTTAGCGAACGCTGCTCTAATAATGTGGCAGAGTATAGCGCTTTACTAATCGGGCTCCAAGTCGCTAAAGAATTGGATGTTGAATACCTGGAAGCTTTTGGTGATTCCCTGCTAATCGTCAATTAGGTCAGAGGAATATATGAAGTCCGCAATCCAGACCTCATTCCTTATCACCAAGCAACGATCGAGATTACAATGTCTTTCAAAGGATTCTTCCTAGAGCACGTGCCCCGATCTCAAAATTTGGAAGCTGATGCTCTGGCCAGTCTAGCTGCAGATCTAGCTATTCCTATAAGGAGGCAGAATTCGGTAATTCTTCTCAACAGAGATCTGTTTTGTGTGAAAAATATTTTCACATAGAACGCAGCTATGCTATAAACACGGTTCCTCCTGAGAGAGACTGGAGAATTCTCTTTATAGATTTTGTGGCATACGGAATCTTACCAGAGGATCCTAAAGAAGCAGCGTCTATCAAAAGACGATCATTACGCTTCTATTTTGATGCTTCTTCATAATGTCTATATCGCCGAACATACGATAGACTACTGCTATGATGTCTTTCCGATGATGATGCAAAGCGGGTTATCCGTGAAGCTCACGACGGTGTTTGTAGAGCACATAAACCCGATCCTAAGTTACTGGATCATATCAGAAGGATAGGCTACTACTGGCCTACTATGATAGCAGATGCAGTAAAATATGCACGACAATGCAAAGCCTGTCAAGTTCATGCAGATTTTATACATTAGCATTCTGAGTATCTATATCCTACCATTGCATCATGGCCTTTTCAAGCATGGGGTATGGATATCATTGGTCCTATTCACCCGTCATCTTCTAGAGGACATCGATTCATATTGGCTATCACGGACTACTTCTCTAAATGGGCGGAGGCAATTCCCCTTGCTGAAGTAAAGATATCCAATATGATCAGCTTTATCAAGCACCATGTCATTATCGCTTTGGGATACCCCGAAGGATAGTTTATGAGAATGGGCCTCAATTCATCAGCCAAGTATTTCACCGATTTTGCGATAAAAATCGGATACAAAATATGGCCTCTATGGCATACAATCCGGCTGCTAATGGTTTGGCGGAAGCCTTCAACAAAACCATCATCAAACTCTTAAAAAAGTTTGTTTCTTCGAACAAAAGAGATTGGAATGAGAAGCTGGAAGAGTGCCTCTGGGCATACCGCACAACGGTACGAACACCGACGGGTTGTATCCCATTCTCATTAGTCTACGGGTGTGAAGCAGTTCTCCCCATTAAAAATCCAAATTTCATCACTCAAAATAGCAGTGGCTAATGAGTTGACTCAGGAAAATAATGATCGACTACGGCTTCAAGATCTAGAAGGATTAGACGAGAAACGCCTTCAAGCTTAACAGCGCATTGCATTCTACCAGGCATCCATTTCCACAGCTCATGTTCTTCTCCAGCACCATGAAAATTAACTCCTTCAAACTGAGGTAGAATAGGCTGGTATATTGTTCAATCAACATATCGAAGATCGGATGCACACTAGGAGTGGCTGCGATACAGGGAAATCTCCTTCCAGGAATGACCGTAGAGGATGTTGCTACGGTCATTGCCTCTACAGAGGGTGCTATAAAAGAATGAACACCAGCAACGGTTGAAGTTGCTGGCGTACTCAACGAAGGAGGCACAGTCGCGATGATGGGCTCATCCTCCTCTGAAGATATCTGAACTGCTGTTGGCGAGACGACACTCGAAAACATTGCAGACGAAGGATCGACAGCGCCAAAGCATGCCCCTTCGGTATCAAACACCGTCGTTTCATCGACAGTATCCGCAACAAAGTCAAAGGTTGCATCTACTCCGCCCTCCCCTGAGATGTCTTCACCTGAAGAAGATAAGAGAAAGTTAATATCAATTTGATGTTAATTTTCCTAAAAAAGGCGTAAAGACAACATTTACCCATGGCCGATGGTATATATGTCACGTCCGCAGCCTGAATAGCTAAATCATCTCTTAATGATGCTAGACAAGCTATCATACCTAGAGAAGAGGGTGAACCAACTGACACTGGCGGGTAGTCTTTCCAATCTTCACCAAGATCCACTCGAGGCTCATCGAGTGGAATCTCGCTGGAAATACTTACAGACGAAGTAGGGGTTACTCCCATTATTTCTCTGGATAAAGGTATCCTTAATATGCTCGGCCTCGAAGGTGATCTCGTATCACTACCAGAAGCAGTAGTAGCAGTAGTGATCTCGAGCAAAGAATCTCCAGCACTGCCAGCCGGATTTATGGAGGTTCCCTCTCTAAAAGTCGAAGGACCTATAATCAAAGAATCATCCCCGATAAGGGAGACGACAGGCTCGCTCCTAGGAGCCCCCCTGGTGGAAGCCCTTTTCGGACCTCTGGCAATCTTCTTCTTACGAGGGGAAGGCTCTTTCGGAGTGGAAGCCTTCCGTTTCTGGGGGATAACGAGAGGCTCTGCTGGCGGAGTTATTACGCCTCTCGGTATTATTGACAGGAACTCGTCTGCCCCGGCGGTGTCTTCATTCTCATCCGAGGAAACAGACAGAATCTCCTCCCTTCCACTAGACCTATAGGAGGGCATCCTAAAACTTCCATGCACATCAAAATCGTAATGGAAGCTATTAATGGACGCATAGAACTGCGCATATGAGTGAAGGATGCACAACTCCATCGAGAGAGAAGTCGCGGGCACAGCAAAAGTTGTACCAGTACAGCCCGTGATGAAGTATCGCCATCCTCTAGCTCCATCAATAAGTCCACCTTTGGACTTAAAGCTGGTAATGGCATTCCCCACATGCAACTGGTCGTACCCAAACTGCCTGGCTAACCGACTAGGCAAATAAGGCTCAAGGTAGCAGTGGTCAACACTTCTGTACAACAAATGGGAAGGTCTAATACAGACCAACCAGTAGAAGGCTTCAGGAGAAAGAATGGTCCTTCCATGGCCCCATCGTTAAGTTTCTTCCCCTGTTGATTGATATATGAAGGGGGGACGATACAGAAGAGCTTCCAGCTGTGGGAGCCCGCCGGCAATCTATGACGGTCGTCATGTTCCAAGAGGAATTCTTGTAATTCAACAAGAAGTTACTTTTCGAACCGCTGGCAGGACCGGGAGACATTACCCGGGTGTTGTGAAGAACTAAACATCCCATCAAGTATAGGAATGGTAATTCCACTCTGGGAAAGCTTTCACGCTGCGTATCATCAACTAGCAGCCCATCAGTAAGGGCCCTCAGGCCTGCTTGTATTCTACATACCATAGCAGAAAGCAAGCCCAGTATTGCTCCGAACACCAAACGCACTGCAGGCCATAAGGTATTGTGATGGATACGATCTGCAGACGTGATGCCAGGCACTACCCAACGGCGAAGCCAGACGGAGAGGAAGCCAGCCAATTGAGCTTCCCTTGACAGAGGCTTACGACAATGCCTCAGATAACTGAAGGCTTTTGTGCCTGCAGGGTAACCCTCTATCTCCTCTACAAAAATATGATCTGGAGCCCCTGCATCTTCAATAAGGTCATCGACCGTATTAGCATTGAGCATGCTCAGGAGGTTCAAGGGCCTATCTTGGGTATCTACCACCTTGTCCGGCTTAATATTTCTGGCCTGGTGGAAGAAGAGATATGTTGCCCACTTGTTGATGTGAGCCAAGTCAGAGAGCTCCTTGTAGAAAGTGGTGCAGGCAAGATAGTGGCACATCAGCTCCTAATATACTGCTACTGCTCGAGGGTTTGTATCCCTCAACTCCCTGTTTGTAGGGACGTACTCTTCATAAGGAGCGTCCCCCATTGGCAGCTTTGAAATCTCTGCCATCTCATGAAGGGCTAAATCCAACTCACCCAGCGGAGTGGCAAAAGTCCCAGTGAGCGAGTTGTATCACTCCATCAAGGCTAAGAACAAATTAGGGTTGATAGGCAACCCAATACTTTTCAGCTCCGTCTAGAAGTACTTCAAGTCCCAGGCAGTCAAACTCGCCCATCGAAGATTTCCCGAACTAAGCCATCCACTGGTCCGAGGGTTGACCCGGGGGTACATTCCTCCCTGCCCCATAAAGTCATTGCAGAAGGTCGATATCTGAACCGGCTGGATCAGCGAAGTGTCCTCACTCGGGATACTACCCGGTAGCAATCCCCTAAAGGGCATAACAAGGCCCGAAGGACGGCTCATATAGGCCCCCCGGTCGTATTCCTTGTTATATAAGATCTTCCCCGGTTGACCGTGAAGATCGGGAGTCAGGGTCCATACCATCTTCTTAGGATGTGTGGCGTGAAAGAACGCAGAAATAGGGTAATCCCTGAGCATCCGGGGCAGATACATGACCTTGCCCTCAGCAGTAAACACCCAATCCTCCTTCTTGGGTTTAGTCTGGGACTGTTTGTCGATAACATCCCCGAACAAGAAGCCTGGCTTCTTATACTCCGTCCCGTCTATTTATGTCAGAGGCTCCCCACTGATCATACTCAACATCATGCGTTCTCCTTGGAACGAGATTAAGGTTCCCCTTTCTTCGGGATAATTGGCTCCAGAAATGGGGAATGTCACATGCGACAAGTCCTCCAAATAGTTCGAGTTCAGCATTCCGACAGCAGAGCCCATCACCTCAGCCAAAAGAGGGATCTGCAAATCCACTACAAAATGTAAGAGAACAAGTCAGTTTCTACACTAGACAATACACTCTTGCACTTTACGCCAAAGATTATTAGTCTGAACTTTTATGCCAAGACTGCAAAAATTTGAGTCTTACGCTGGAACTTATTTCTGAGGCGTAAAATTCAAGGTTGGTAGTAGACACCAAAATCTAACAGTCTCAGCTTTTACGCCAGATTGACAAAATTTAAATTTTTATGCTGGAATTCATATCCAGCGCGTAAAATTCAAAATTTGCAGTTCTACTCCAAATTTCGACAGTCTGAGTTTTTACGGCAGACTGCAAAAATATGGAGTTTTTTTTACGCCGACACATTAGGAATGTGCGCGTAACAATAAAATATCTCAGTACATCATCATCCTCGAAGAGGCTCTCAGTACAAAAGATGACCTTGTGCGTGCACGTACAACGTGTGCGAAGGATTTCTCCTCCCGAAGTCTTTACCTGTAATGTCCGGGGCACAGCTCGACGGCGGAGCGCTGCATTCTGATCGAGGCTCGTTCAGCCCAATGGGAGTTGCTCGTGCTTGAGCAGTGTAGCGGAAAGAGGAAGCGACCTTCTTTCCCTTAGCAATGGAAGCCTGTTTAGGTGCCATGGCAATTCTGAGTTCTCAAGAAAGAGACGAAGAAGAAGGGTTCTTAAAAAGCAAGGGTTTTGGGAAGACAGATAAAAGTTTTCTCTCTCAGGACTTTGGGCTATTTATATAGTTCGGATAACTCTTCGAATCCCTAACCAAATCCGATATTTAATATTCGGTTATGATTTGGAACCACGTCAGCCTATCATTTAGGAAAGACGGACAGTCAGTGGATCCAGATTTTACGCGCAGAGCATATCTATAATTTTATGCTAAGGAGATTTTACGCTCGAGAGGCTACAAATCTACGGTTTTACGCTCAGAAGCTATAAGTCTATGGTTTTTTGCTCAGATGCTTTTACGCTCACGAGCTTTTACGATCAAAAGGCTACAAACCTACGATTTTACGCTCAGAGGCTACAAATTTATGATTTTACGCTCGGAAGATTTTTACGCTCAGAGGCTATAAATCTACGATTCTATGCTCGAAGGCTACAGACAGCTAATTACAAGGGTTTACGAAGAAGATACTCCTTCTTGGCTACAAAATATTCCAAGTGCCTGAAATACACAGAGTTCAGCATTGAAGATGACTCTTCTTCTTGGGTCATTTGGAAGTTCATCCAAAGTCCAGTCAGAATACTTTACAAAAGTTCAAGTATGGCTTGGTCGACAGAAATTTCTCGTCTTTTTCAAGGGTTTTTCGGGAAAACCATTCGTGAAGATGATCTGAACAAGAATTCTTCGTATCATAGAAGTGACAGTTCAGAATTCTACGCGACTCCTCGTCCAAAATAGCATGACAGTTTGGATCTTCAACTTAAATGTTAAGGAATTTTCTACGCGTCTTTAGTTACGCGTAAAAGACGAGACGAGATCAGATACTGTCACGCCCCAGTCCCAAATTACGTAGGACTAGGAACACGTAAGCATGCCAGCCGTATGTATATGGCAACTCCAATATATGGTACCATAATATACACGTACGCTGTAATATGAATATAAACTCACATGTGGTATATATATTAATACAAGTCACAGATATGCTAATCTCATCCACACAACAAGTCATAGAAAAGAAATACTAAACTAGAATAAGGAGTCCAAAATATCCAAAATAATAGTCGGGTGGAGACAAATCCACTACCAAAGACTATATCCAAAACTAAAATGAGAGAGTAGTATAAAATCTCCAATATAAAATAATGTGAATACAGAAGTGTATCAGTTAAAAGAATCCATCGCTAGATAATCAACGATGCTCAGAAGGTAAGACCTCCTCGGCAGAAAGTAATGCGTTAGGTCCAGGCCCGTACTCCTGCGGATACTCCTGGTCGTCTATACCTGGCAAGGGACCAGGTCCTCAGAGGGACATAACAAGATACATAGAAGCAAGCCAATTTGAATACAGTGAACATGCATAATATTTGAAAATAAATAAGTACGCTGTACAAGACAATCTATATGAATGCAATGAGGACAACTTTTTAACGTATGGGCAAGGGTAGGCTACTCGATCTACCTCATAACTCATACACACGTCAATGGACATCAGAAATTGATATACCGCGGGGGTAGCGACCAGCGAGACTGCAGAAATCGACATACCGCGGGGGTAGCGACCAGCGCGACACACGCCCGTAGTGCGAGCTATATACTATGGTTTACCAGAGTGGTTAAAAGCCCATACGTCTAATGATTGTCCTCTCATGATACTAAGTGTCATGTGTGTGTCAACATATCTAATATATAGTAATGACTGAAAGAAACTACACATGCAAGAAATATACAGAAATACAATAAATATAGAGAAATATAAATAGCATGCAAAAGTACTATAACAATTTGGCAAGGTATCTTGCCTGGCAAGAAAGCTACAAAAATGTAATGTCCCGATGTCAACTCCAAGAGTCAGAAGCTACGGCCTCAGAATGAACGTCTCCGGATGCTGAAATAAACATCACCAACGTTCCCAGAATAAGCAAAATAGCTAGAAAGTACTTTCCTTTGGTCCAATTTGGACACAGGGGCAAAACGGTAATTTTGGATCAAAGCGGGGTCCACATGAGGCCCACTTTGCACCGAAAAGCGTGCCAAGGATAACAGTCTATAAATGGGACAAATTATAGGTCAAACAACTCTAAATGTCAATACGAACCCAACGGTATGTCCAAATATGGATTCCGATGGGACAAACACAATTTTGTCCAAAAAATCAACTGTGGGGCCCGCCAATTGGCGACTTGGTCAACTGTCTCAGAATTACGTGAAAATTGGGTCACAGGACCAGCGCGTTACCACGAGTCCAGTGGCACAAGTTTCGTCGCAATCTGACGAGTGTGCACAAAATGCGCACGACTTCCATAAAAGTTGCGATACGGGGTGTGTCCGCTGATACGGGCTGATTCCGGCGTGCACACGCATACGAATCAATTTTCACAAATTTTTACATGTCCGGTTATGCTGCACACACCGTTTGGTACACTTGGTACACGACGGGGTGGTCTCGTTTGGCGGAGCGCGCTCCGTTTCACAACTTTTGGAAATCTGGAAAAAGTGGGTTCGCGGGATTTTGCGATAAATTTAATTATGTCTACAACACTTAATAATCTATGGTTATTTAACAAAAATTAAACTAGGTCAAGTGGTCTACGCATACCAAAAAGAATCATCGAATTCGGATCTCTGTGGTGGGAGATACGAACTCGGCAACATGGGTGGTCACCGTAATTTTCTGCGATCCTAGAATTCGGTCTGTTTGCGCCAACTTTTGTGCTGTTTTTGCCTAGGATTTCATGTTATTCGAGGTCTGCTATCATACAAATATAGAAGAGGGTTAAGGTGTGAGCATATCGGTGAAGACGGAATGGCGTTTGGTTGAGCGAGTCGACGGAAAGCAACTCCGGAGCAAAGGTACCTCTTGTGGGTGTCTGCAGTGCGCGGGGTCGCGGTCGTCGGGATTGGTTTGGACGGCCTGGCGGGGTTCTCTGGCTGCGGTGGCGGCTCTCTCTAGGTCTAGATGAGAAGAGGAGGGTCTGGATGATAGGTTTAGGTCTGAGATGGAATAGGGGCGCTGGGGGGTTCTCTGCTAGGAAAAGTTGGTTTGCTAAGGTTTGCTTTTGTTTGCTAACATTGGAATGGTTGCTAACGTTGGAATGTTATTAGTTATTGTTAGTTTATTATTATTAGTAGTAGTTTATTATTAATTCCTTTCTTTTCTTTTCCTTTTTAAAAAAAAAATATATACATATATATATATATATTTGTATATATATATATTTGTATATATATATATATATACTCATAAGAAAATTTATAGATTATAATAATGCACACCGTTAAGCTAGCAACTGCTCAAGGGGTCTCCTACATGAAATAAATTCCAAAAAATTTCTGATGGTCCCATAAATCCTCTAAGTGCACCAACACCTAAAATAAAAATTAATAAAAAATCTATTTCTCCTAATTAGCACATAATTATTAATTAAATTATTAATAAAAAATAATAAATACGATTTTTAGAAATAGGGGTTTTACAGATACTCTTATCGGAGTCGGCGTAAAATTTTTCAGACGTGCCAAGGTTTCACACTATTCAGACTTCCTCACAGCAAATATGGCAAATCATCAGATGCGTAAAAGAAAACAATTCTATTAATCATGATTACATATGATGGAAATTCAGTCTACAAAGGATTTTTCATTTTCATGATTACATATGATGGAAATCCTTTTTCTACAAAGGGTTTCTCATTTTTATTTAAGATCACACCAAGAATCTGTTTTGCCAGGTTCTCGTATTGGTGTAGATCTTTTTCGTCTTCTACAGGAGTTAATCGGCTTTCGTGGCCGATTAACAAGAAAATAATTAATGTCGAGAGGATACAGAATTGGGCATGTATCAATTTCGCAAGCCCACCCTCCATACGCCATGGCAGGCATGCCCTAGAAATTGTGTTGGGAGTTCAGACCCAACTCAATACTGGAAGACATGGCCAAGCTGTCTGCCTTCGTCCAGCGCCATAATGGGAGAAAATATAGCTTGCAAGTTGTGTGGCCAAATGAGACCTTTCCTCTCTCCTGGATGAATCGCCATATAAAATTGCTGATTATTCCGAGCAAAGGAAGCTATGATATCCTTCCATGATCCATCGTTGCAGAGGACATTTGCTCGAAGAAGCCTCTTTTTATGGCTCCTTACATGCTAGAAGAACATGATCTTCTTCTTCCTCAAGTTAACCCGACGAAGCTCGGCAACAATCTCTTTATGGTGAAGGAAGTATGGGAAAAACTGGTTAACCTATTCGCCTTTATATAGGCAGAGGAGAACACACCGAATCCCAACAAACTCCTAAAAATTTGCTGAGAAATCAGCCTCGCGGAACGAGTCAAACTTGACCGTTTCATGCTTCATTCAAAGTATTTCAAATTATGAGGAATTTGAAAACTTTGAAGGGGGTCTTGTAGAAGCATAAAAAATACGCTGGGGAATAATACGCGTAAAACCCTCAATATACAGGAAACCCGCGTTAAACAGAGCTCCAGCTCTGGGTGGCGTAAAATATGACTTCAGAGCCATTGGCGTACAACAGAGCTTCGATGCTATTTCAGCGTAAAACATAGCTCCAGAACAACCCGCGTAATGCAGTATTTCCAGACTGCTTCATCGTAAAAAGGTTACTACATCGCCACTTCGGCGTAAAATTCGTCTGCTTTTAATGCAGCAGGAAGTTGTATGAGGAACTCTTCATATTCCTCGAATGAACCTGTCAGTGGAAGCAGTAAACCTGACTCCTGACAAAGAGTACTGTACGGTGATCGAGGGGACGGCTGTAATAATGACTCTGCACAGAACTCCAAACTGTCGTCTAGTGACATAACCCTTGATATAAGACGTCATTTACGTATTCAAGGAATACGCTGCCTATTCTACACAGGCAGATATGAGCTTAACGCTCAGGATGAGACGAAACCAACAACCACATCAAAAGTTGTTCTTCGTACAGAACTCGAGGCACGTCTCTGCAATTAATGTCACGCCCCAGTCCCAAAATATCGAGACATACAAAAGTTATTCTTCGTACAGAACTGGACACGTGGCAATGGCCAGCAGCACGCACCGATGGACAAACCCAATTTAATGGATCCATCGGGACATACTTAATTTGTATTACAATAGTCAGGGTTTACTATTCTCATCCACAGAATAAAGACAGCAATATCAGCAAAAGAAATAAACAACATCCAGTCCCAAGTAATTAAAATTAGGGAATAACCCGATATTAAGTCTGTTACAAAAGTTCTTTTAAACAGGAATAAAAGAGTTTATTTGCCAATATAAACTGAGCATGGAAGAAGCAGATGTTCAGGAGAAGTCCTCAGCGATCACCTCGTCCTCAAGTTCTGGTACTGCTCCGAGAAGTGCTCCTGTTTCGTATACCTCTGGATAGACCTCGTCTGCTAATCCTGGGGACATAATCCGGATCCAGGTCCTCAGGGGATATAGCAAGGTACAAGAAAGCTCAAGCCAAAATAAATGCAGTACAGAAATAAAGGAAATAATAGGCTAATTAAATAACCAGCTAAGTGATAATGCAAGTGAGAGTTTTAGTCATACTTAGGCTGAGACTACTACAGGATCAGTGTCGGAGAAACCATAGCAATATTTTCTCGAAGGGCCAGAACTTGCGCCAAAGCTCTGTATAAGAGACTAAGACACCTCCAGATGACAATATTTATAATTTTATCAGCCTTGATATGGTAATACTCTCCCCACCCAATGTAATCTCACGTCACAGTTCACAATATTCATGTTACGCAAGATTAAACTAATGCAATAAGTCAGGATAAAATCTAAGTATGTAAAGATGTCATAAACCTGTATCCTATACAGAATCACCTTAAATATTTCAGGAAGATTCTGTCTCATGATTCGTGTCAGGTGTCCTGGGTATAATGTACTTGATATGGCAAGTACGAGAATATAAATGTCACGATATCCATCTCTAGTTGACATTGCACAACCCCGCGTACGGTATTGGCACCCGACTATAATCGGACGCTAAGCAAGTCACACGGCCCTAGGGTTGAGCATGTACAACAGTTATAGTTAAGACCAAGTAATATGTAATAAAGACTGCAAGTTGGCAAGGTACACTTGCCTGGGTTTCCGGCTCCAATTATAGCTCTGGCAAAAGCTGGATTTGCAGGTAGTACTCCGGTTGCGGAAATAAACATCACCATCAGATCTAAAAAATATAAATCAGCTAGAAACGCCTATCCTTGAGTCCAATTTGGAGACAAGGGCAAAAATAATATTTTTGGGTCAAGACGGGGTCCAAATGTGGGCCGCTTTGCACCAAAAAATGAGTCAGGGTCAACGGTCTCCAAATCTGTCAAACTTAGTGTCAACAAGTTAGGAACGATGATACGAACCCAATAGAACTTCCAGAATTGGATTTTGATGAGCCAATCTCAAAATTGTTCGTCGAGTGGAGCCTATGGGACCCACGACACGCGATTTTGCCAACGTTCTCAGAATCGAACCAAACTTGGCTCACAGGACCAGCGTATTGCTACGATTCCGATGGCACAAGTTTTGTCTCGATCCAATGCGTGTATACTAAGTTACAGCGAGAACCAGAAAATACGGATACTGGGCGTTGTCGGCGGATACGCATTGATCCCGATGTGCACGCACATCCTAATCAAGTTCTACGAAATCCCACACGTCCGTATCAACGACGCGCACATATCTGTGAAGATCGCACGTGACCAAGTCATCCCGTTTGGCGGGGCGTACTCAGTTCCAGGGTAAAACAGGGTATTAGTTTTCCTATTTTTGGATCACGGTTCGCGATCACCACAGGACGCGATGCACCGAGCGGATTGCACGGGCACCGAGGGGGTCATGCAAGCTACGCGATGCAACTGACAGAAAAGAAATCGGGGTAGCGAGGAGTGAGATACGAGTACCTGAACAGGGCTCCGGAAAGTCAAATTCTCCGTGTCCGACACGTGTCCGATTCTTGTCAGGGTGTTGTGTCCACAGAAGCTAGGGTTAGGGTTTCTAGGGCTCTGGCCGAAGCTCAGGCGGGGGAGGCCGGCCGGAGGGAGGCTGGAGGCAGCGGGAAGACTCGGCCGGAGGCGGCGGCACTGGGAGGCGGCGCAGGCGGAGCACGGCGACCGGCGGCTGGGAGGAGAGATAGGGCAGCTGGGTCGGCTCGAGCTCGGGTCTCCGACGACTGGGTGGAGCGATGGAGCTGGGAAGGAGGAGGTCGCATAGGAGCTGGGAAGAGGGGTTGGCCGGAGGAGGGAGGCCGGCGTCTAGGGTTCAGGGTGAATCAGGGAAGAAGATGAGGGAGGATTGGGTTTTATAGGGAGCCGACGGGGAGAAGAAGAGGTGGACAGTGAGGGGGAGAGGAACCGGAGGGGTTGGCGGCCGTTTCGGAGGCGAGGCGGCACGGGGAGGCGAGCGGGCGGCTGGTCGGCCGGCGGAGGGGAGTGAACGGTCGGGGTCTGGCCGTTTGGGGAAGTTTGGGTTAACGGGTCGAGTTTGGGCGGACGGGTCGGGTCCTAGCGGATCCGGCCCGATCCAAAACAATGCGGGTCGGGTCGGGCTAGTGGGTCGGGTCTGGGTTAGACCCGGATCCGACCCGCTAAGGATTAGGGTTTGGTTCAATGAACCCGGTCCGGTTCAGAAATTGGTTTGGTTTATTTCAAATAAACCCGGTTTATTTTGGTTTAATTAAATAATTAGTTTTTAGGACTTTTTAAAATACTTTCGGGGTCCAATAAATTCCCGAAAAATTATCCTATGTCTAGTTTTTTATTTTATACCATAAAATATTATTTTCATAATATTTTAATATTATTTATTATCATTTAAAAATCATTTAATAATTAAAATACCTAAATTTAATTACAGAAAAATCCCAAAAAATTGTAAAAAATCCAAATTTAAAAATTCTTGAAAATCAGGGGTTTACAATCTACCCTCCTTAAGAGGATTGCGTCCTCGCAATCAAAGAATAACCAGTCAACAGAGATGACATGGTTACAAACACTGTTCGAAGCACATCAAAATCAAGGAGAATCAAGGTTGAGAGTGACACCTAGGAAAAATTATTTCTCTAAGCATTAAAAGTTATAAAATTTCCCGAATAAAGGAAATCTAAAAAATTATAGTTTTTAGAAAACCAGGTTATCTTTAAAAACATATCAAGTTAACATTTATAAAATATTCTAAATTATTGGCAAGTTCAAAATTATCAGGTTAACACTAGGTTATCAATTATTAGCAAGTTAAAACTATCAGGTTAAGTCTAGGGTCACGAACCAGCAGGCACGAACTACAGAAATGCTAGAAATGGAACTACAAAAACTTATGCGCATTAGCTACTCCATGATTCTGTGCGTCTCCCACAGTCATCGCGAAAGCTTGGCCACGTCCTTGAGGTGGTGCCCTCTGCTGTTGCTGGGCTTGCTGGTAGGGTGAAGCTTGAAGTGCCAAGGGTGGCCTTGGTTGATATCCTCCTGGTGCTGGTAGAGCTTGTTGGTTTGCCCTTGGTGCTCCTTCTCCACGTTGAGTGCAATCCCTTACCGAATGCTGACGGGATCCGCATGCTAAACACAGTCCTAATTTGCATCATATTCCTTGGCAAGATGGCCTGCTTTGCCACAGTAGTGACAAGTAGTAAGGACTATCACTTGTGGTGTAGCTGCTTTCTGCTGTTGGTGTAGGTGAGGTTTCTTTGCAGCTTCTTCTTGTGGTGCTCTGGCTGTTGCTGATGGGGAAGGCCGCTTCAGACTGGTCTCTCTCCTGGTGATGTGCTCCATGCGTCGAGCTGCAGCAAGGACGTTCGAGTACGAAGTTGGTATAACGGATCCAATTAGTTTCTGTAACTCGAAGTTGAGTCCGTCGAAAAACTTCTCGGCCTTCTCTTCTTCTGTCGGGATCAATGTAGGGGCGAAATGACTTAGACGAATGAACTCGACGTTGTACTCTTCTACCGTCATAGCATCCTGAGTGAGGCGATTGAACTTGTCCCAAAGTTCTGATCGAGCGATAGCCGGTATGTACATCTCCTGAAAGAGTTTGGAGAACTCTTCCCAAGTAACTCGGTCTGGTCCGAGCCATGCCTCCTTGGATAGCCACCAGTGATGAGCATTGTCCGTCAATTGCATTCTGACGGCACTCATCCAACGTTCCCGTGGAAGCTCAGCTGCTTCTAATTGATGCCGAATGTTGGTGAGCCATTCATGAACTTCTGTTGGTCCCTCCTTTCCAGAAAAGGTACGGGGCTTCAGCTGGCGAAAATCGGTGATAGAGCCCGTCATTGGTCGTCGAGCTGGTAGGTTGACCTGCTCCAGTGCATTTACTATACTATTCCTCAAGTACTCAGCCTCGCGACGTTGGGCCTCATTTTGGACTTGTTGCTGGGCTTGCATCATTGCGTAGATAATTTGGAACATCTGTTGCCCGTCAATAGGCTGCCCTTGAGGGAATACAGGCATTGGTGGAACAAACTGCGGCGAAGGTAGAATATTATCACACCGAAATCTAGAAGCTTGATGATCTGCTTGGCTGCTTCGGTGAGTAGAGGGATCTCCACTCAATGGCGTCACCTCATCTTCTCCGTAGGTGGCTTCAGCATATATTGGTATTCTTGCTTGAGTTTCGTCGGTTGCTCGTGAATCCATTACTCTGCATCAAAAATAAACTATAAGAGCGCACAGGAATCAAGGCAAGATGTAAGTCAAAATTAGTTTGAATACGATATAGATATCAAAAACGATTCAAGCAAGTGGATGAGATCCTAAAAACTTATCCTATTCTTATTGCAGGCCTGTTCGGTCCCTAAGTTGAAATCGAACAATTTAGTCGTTGACCTCCATGGGCCACCACAAAAACCATGTCACGCCCCAGTCCCAAAATATCGAAGGACTGGACACATGGCAATGGCTAGCAGCACGCACCGATGGACAAACCCAATTTAATGGATCCATCCGGGCATACTTAAGCTGTATTACAATAGTCAGGGTTTACTATTCTTATCCACAGAATAAAGACAGCAATATCAGCAAAAAAAATAAACAACATCCAGTCACAAGTAATTAAAATCGGGGAACAACCCGATATTAAGTCTGTTACAAAAGTTCTTTTAAACAGGAATAAAAGAGTTTATTTGCCAATATAAACTGAGCATGAAAGAAGAAGATGTTCAGGAGAAGTCCTCAGTGATCACCTCGTCCTCAAGTTCTGGTACTGCTCCGAGAAGTGCTCCTGTTCTGTATACCTCTGGATAGACCTCGTCTGTTAATCCTGGGGACATAATCCGGATCCAGGTCCTCAGGGGACATAGCAAGGTACAAGAAAGCTTAAGCCAAAATAAATATAGTGCAGAAATAAAGGAAACAATAGGGTAATTAAATAACCAGCTAAGTGATAATGCAAGTGAGAGTTTTAGTCATACTCAGGCTGAGACTACTACAGGATCAGTGTCGGAGAAACCATAATAATATTTTCTCGAAGGGCCAGAACTTGCACCAAAGCTCTGTATCAGAGACTAAGACACCTTCAGATGACAATATTTATAATTTTATCAGCCTTGATATGGTAATACTCTCCCCACCCAATGTAATCTCATGTCACAGTTCACAATGTTCATGTTACGCAAGATTAAACTAATGCAATAAGTCAGGATAAAATCTAAGCATGTAAAGATGTCATAAACCTGTATCCTATACAGAATCACCTTAAATATTTCAGGAAGATTCTGTCTTATGATTCGTGTCAGGTGTCCTGGGTATAATATACTTGATATGGCAAGTACGAGAATGTAAATGTCACGATATCCATCTCTAGTTGACATTGCACAACCCCGTGTACGGTGTTGGCATCCGACTATAATCGGACGCTAAGCAAGTCACACGGCCCTAGGGTTAAGCATGTACAACAGTTATAGTTAAGTCCAAGTAATATGTAATAAAGACTACAAGTTGGCAAGGTACACTTGCCTGGGATTCCGGCTCCAATTGTAGCTCTGGCAACAGTTGAATTTGCAGGTAGTACTCCGGTTGCTGAAATAAACATCACCATCAGATCTAAAAAATATAAATCAGCTAGAAACGCCTATCCTTGAGTCCAATTTGGAGACAATGGCAAAAATGACATTTTTGGGTCAAGGCGGGGTCTAGATGTGGGCCGCTTTGCACCAAAAAATGAGTCAGGGTCAACGGTCTCCAAATCTGTCAAACTTAGTGTTAATAAGTCAGGAACGATGATACGAACCCAACAGAACTTCCAGAATTGGATTTCGATGAGCCGATCTCAAAATCGCCCGTCGAGTGGAGCCTATGGGGCCCACGACACGCGATTTTGCCAACGTTCTCAGAATTGAACCAAACTTGGCTCACAGGACCAGCGTATTGCTATGAGTCCAATGGCGCAAGTTTTGTCTCGATCCGATGTGTGTACACTAAGTTACAGCGAGAACCAAAAAGTATGAATACGAGGCGTTGTCGGCGGATACGCATTGATCTCGGTGTGCACGCACATCCGAATCAAGTTTTGCGAAATCCCACACGTCCGTATCAACGACGCGCACGTATCTGTAAAGACCGCACGCGACCAAGTCATCCCGTTTGGTGGGGCGTACTCAGTTTCGGGGTGAAACAGGGCATTGGTTTTTCTGTTTTTGGATCGCGGTTCGCGATCACCACAGGACGCGATGCACCGAGCGGGTTACACGGGCACCGAGGGGGTCATGCAGGCTACGTGATGCAACTGACAGAAAATAAATTGGGGTAGCGAGGAGTGAGATACGAGTACCTGAACAGGGCTCCGGGAAGTCGAATTCTCCGTGTCCGACACGTGTCCGAGTCGTGTTAGGGTGTTGTGTCCACAGAAGCTAGGGTTAGGGTTTCTAGGGCTCTGGCCGGAGCTCAGGCGGGGGAGGCCGGCCGGAGGGAGGCTGGGGGCAGCGGGAAGACTCGGTCGGAGGCGGCGGCGCGTTGGGAGGCGGCGCAGGCGGAGCACGGCGACCGGCGGCTGGAAGGAGAGATAGGACAGCAGGGTCGGCTCGAGCTCGGGTCTTCGGCGACTGGGCGGAGCGGTGGAGCTGCGAAGGGGGAGGTCGCGTAGGAGCTGGGAAGAGGGGGTGGCCGGAGGAGGGTGGCCGGCGTCTAGGGTTCAGGGTAAATCAGAGAAGAAGATGAGGAAGGAGGGGGTTTTATAGGGAGCCGGCGGGGAGAGAGAGAGAGGCGGACGGTGAGGGGGAGAGGAACCGGAGGGGCTGGTGGCCATTTCAAAGGCGAGGCGGCGCGGGGAGGTGAGCGGGCGACGGGTCGGCCGGCGGAGGGGAGTGAACGGTCGGGGTCTGGGCTTTTGGGGAAGATGGGTGAACGGGTCGGGTTTGGGCGGACGGGTCGGGTCCTAGCGGATCCGGCCCGATCCAAAACAATGTGGGTCGGGTCGGGCTAGTGGGTCGGGTCTGGGTTAGACCCGGATCCGACCCGCTAAGGATTAGGGTTTGGTTCAATGAACCCGGTCCGGTTCAGAAATTGGTTTGGTTTATTTCAAATAAACCCGGTTTATTTTGGTTTAATTAAATAATTAGTTTTTAGGGCTTTTTAAAATGCTTTCGGGGTCCAATAAATTTTCAGAAAATTATCCTATGTCTAGTTTTTCATTTTACACCATAAAATATTATTTTCATAATATTTTAATATTATTTATTATCATTTAAAAATTATTTAATAATTAAAACACCTGAATTTAATTATAAAAAAATCACAGAAAATTATGAAAAATTCAAATTAAAAAATTCTTAAAAATCAGGGGGTTTACAATTAATGCGCAAGATAGGAGCAGATCTCTACATTTAATGCATGAGATTTGGTTCTACTTTTAATGACTGGGTGAGCTATAATTAGGGATAATACGTCCACATCACCATCCCCGCACATTACGCCAACCAGACTATTTTCAGCTATAGGAGCACGCCGTACGCTATCTCCTCGAAATACGCCAACTCAGGCTATATTTGCAAAGGTGCGTGATAAGGCTATCTGGCCCAGAACACGCTTAAAACCTCAGTCAAAGAAGGATAACTGACTATCTTTACGCTGGTTACCTATCCATGCAGCATCAAGCTTTATGCAGAATTTGGCTTCTACGCCAACATGACAGATACTTGGCTTCTACGCCAACATGACATCAATTTTGACTTCTACGCCAACTTGACAACTATTCGGCTTCTACGTCTACTTGGCTTTTATGCCATCAGAATAGCCATTTGGCTTTTACGCCTACTTGGCTTTTACGCCAACGAGACAGTTATTTGGCTTTTATGCCAACCATCTCTACGCGAGGGGCAGTTATCTACGTGGCTTGCATGCCGTGATTTTTGATAAGTGATTATATGTATTACCTTATGATGGGACACGCGTCATACGCCAACTCAGGAGATCATTCATACGTGGGTAGCAGTTATTATAACTGCCGCATAAAAGGTGCAGCTCTATCCGCTGTTCGGTTTCTACAACGACTGCGACCAAATTCTATAAATAGAGACCTTCGTCCACGGAGGTCAGGGGGTCAAAGAAAAAAGGTGGAAAATTGAGGATTTTTCAAGAAAAGAGAGTATATCCAGAGAGTGTTTTGGCAACGAGAGTTCAATCCCTCCTACAGTCTTTGAAGCTTCTTTTTCGTCTTCTACAACACTTCTTCGTCATCGTATGGTCCAAGGGACAAAGTGATCGACCGCAGATCAGACTCCTATAGCAATATTTCCCCAGAATCAAATTTTTGAACTTAACATCCTCGTATAGGATTAATTATACTTCTTTTTCTTGTTTGTAAACCAAAGAAAGGATTTCGTATGAACCTAGTTTCAATTTCTTTCATTTTTTTATCAAACACCTGCGTTACGCGCTGGACTATTCTTGTTCATGTATCATGCTAGCTGCATTTCTTCCCTCTATGCAACTTGCTGTCGGTTGGGGGCTTGTAACACCGATGACAGAATTTGGATTAATTGCCATTCCTGTCTTCGGTCTTCCCGCCTGGTTATAGAGATTCTGCCCCTGCTCCTCTCTTTCTATCCATCAGTATGGATTCTTTTTCATATACTAAGGTTTGCACTGTGTATGGATGATCCAGAAAGCATTGAGCTCTGCTGTCATGACCCACACCCGGTGTAGGGATACATGTATTAAACAATACCCAGTCTACGCCTCAACATCGGTGGTAGAACTATATTTGGGTAAACTATCTATCTAGCATTCAAGATATAATAATACCACCAATGAAATATGAATACTCATTCACAGATCTATAAAATGGATTAACGCACGAATATGATAAAAGAACAGAAGAGTCAAAATACAACTCACAAGATAAAATAATATCCAATGAGTCAAGAAAAATACTAATAATAATGCTGGAGACAAATATAGTACAAAAGCATCTAACTATTGAGCTACGAGTCCTGGGTCGTCTGTCTCAATCGGGATGAGACCCTCTTGAGCCAAGGTCTCTGGCTCTAAGCCAACTACGTCCTGAGGCTCGTAGTGAGGGGGGTACCACTCCTCAGTTTCATCTGGAAAAAATATATCCAATCTGGAAAGGAGCAAAGTACATCTCTAACTGCAGTTCTAATAAATGATATAAACTATGTAACAGTAAATAGATGTGAATATACAAGATACAATATATAGATACAAGAGATATGCAATAAAGAAAATACTAAAAATAAATACAATAAATGAACAATATAGAAATGAACAAGAAATACTAATAACTAAGTGAGTGAGTACCAGCTTTAACATATGATCGGCTTGGGAACATATACAAGGATAATGGCCTAGTTAATCATTCATATAGTGTATGATCAACACTCACAAGGAACAAGACATGGACAATGAGGGTATGATCACATATCTACACTAAATACTCCTCGCCCCTGACTGGTATAGTGGATCCAACCATGGTACATTATGACCCATGATTCTCTAGGTAGGTAGCACATCTCCCCGAGAATTAATGTCTGTACATGTACAAGAAGAACAAAGAACAAGGGTTGCACAAGATACACCATAAATACCAAGGAATAACATCTCATGACGAGATCCGGATATACCAATCTGTGTAACCTTCGTGTCAAGAGATCAAGGATATCTATACTAAATACCAGAGACATAGAGGATATCATAAATAAGAAACTATCAGAGAATATACTCGCCTGAAATCAGGTGAACAAAATCAAAGATGTCCGGTACGGTGCCTCGAAGACCTAAATATGGAATATTACATCAATACAAGGTTTTAGAATAAAAACAAGTTAAACTAGACAACTTCTAGGTTATAAAGCTATTTCTAAGTCAAAATAGTCAAACTATGTCAACTCTAGGTTAAACTAGTCAAACTTGGTCAAACTAGCTATTTCTAGGTTGTATGAGTCCATCTCTAGGATATCGGGTCCATACACTATGTAACAAGGCCATACTAGCCTAGGATACTAGGAAACCAACAAGATATCGTATCATAGGATATGCAATTTATTAGATATAAAAATATTATAATATATATAAACAATAATATATAATACTTCTAACTAAACTAATGCTAATTGGATACCTTGGCTTTGAACCAAAAGCGGTATCACACTACTTACACAGTCATCTTATTTTGCAAACTCAATACCTTGAGTAAAATCCATTACCTTGACATTACCATAGTATCACAAGGTAATTCAATATCTAACTTAATACTACTACCCATACTCCTCACTATACAATAATATGTATTTAAACTTATAGCAATACTATACTAAACTATATACTAATATACCCCTTCGGATATTCAATAGCCGTACCCAAGAAACCTCACTCTCATTACCTTGGTGTATCTCAAGGTAATCTAGAGATAATACTAACTAATATTAACTAGTGCTTATGTATATATATATATATATATATATATATATATATATATATATATATATATATATATATATATATAAATATATATATTAACTTACTAACTTATCAACTTATCAATAAGCTTATTAAACTGCTGCTGTCGCTGCTTACTGCCGCTGTTGCTGCTTTCTGCTTCTGCTGCCGCTGCTGCTTTCTGCTTCTGCTGTGGTTTCTGCTGCTTCTGCTTATTGTTTACTGCTTTTGCTGCTATCTGCTGCTACTTTCTGCTGCTTTTGCTGCTGCTTCTCTTAACTTTTCTCTCACTGCTTATCACTGCTTATTCTTACTATTTTTTTATTGTTTCTTCACTATTTTTCCATGGTTTCTTCTCCCCTCTAGCTCACACACACACACACACACACACACACACACACATACATCATACACACAATATATATATATATATATATATATATATATATATATATATATATATATATATATATACTATACTTAGAGAAGCACATGACTCCTACTCTCCCATGATCACCAACACATCAATAAGAATTATAGAACATACATATAAATATATATATACATATATCTCACGTAATAATTATAATTATAATATCTATAATCAAGGCAATGAATTAAATTGCAAAGAAACAACATGTAAAGTGTATCACACCCGTATCACACTAGATCTATGATACGCGTGCGATATGGCTCCACCACACAACCAAATATATCCCAACGGACATGAGCAAGTCTAAAATCATAATTATGAACAATACGAAGAGCTAGCTACTCATCTACGTGTCCGTGTCAAAATATGACATGGTCAAACCCTGTGTCAAAGAAAAACCCTAAAATTAACCCGTATATCCAAATTATCGTGATACGACCTATACGTATCCAATTGTGGATATGAAACTAGCCACACACAATCAAACACATGTCAATTTGGTCTAATTGACCTATTGACAAATACAAGATGTGTTAATCTCGTAAATTTTCCAAAATTGACACAAAATATCTCATAACTTTCTATATAGGCCTCCTATGAACCTAATTCCAATTCTTATGGGTAGCCTTAGTATACATGATAGTTCCTAATAATTAAAATACAGATTAGAGTCTAATTTGAGGGAAAAAACTGAATTATATCTATTGGGAGATTGATTCCTAATGAAACCTCCAAATTAGGTGAAAGAGCCTCCAACTTGTAGATCCTTGCTTCTCCTTGTAGATCCTTGCTTCCTCCTTGTAGATCCTTGCTCTAATAGTCTCCAATGATGATTTGGAAAGAAATTGGAAAGAAATTTGGGTAAAATTTGGTGTGGATGAAGAAATTTGGAAAAGAAAATTCTAGATCTTGATTTAAAATAAAAATGAAGAGAGAAATTTCCCTCCCTTTAAATATATGCCGACCATATTTTTCCTTCCCCAAGTTACTATATAAAGTCTAAAATACCCCTTGGGGCTTCTCATGACAAAATAATTAAGGAATGAAGGTTCTAGTCTAATTGGTGTAACTTAATTTATCATCCTCCAAATGATTGGGCTTCTTATTGGGCTCAATTCTAACTAGAATTATATTGGTCCATGGATCTAATCTAAACTCTTTAGGTCCACTAACATAAGTCCAAATAATATCTAATATCTAAAAATAAATAAATAATATAATAAATAAATATTCAACATGTATAATATTTAATTAATTATAAAATAATCAAAATACCCTTTTCTAGAAAATATAGTAGTGACATCTGTTGCCGTGCTCACTTGTGTCCATGGTAAAAATATCACAGGGGCGCCTTGTAATGGAAGAGGTTCTTGTCGGCGAGAACCTATGGAAATCCTTAAAAGGGATTCCCATCATATGTACCCTAGACCTTGAATATTAATGAAAACCCTTAAAAATGTTATAAATTTCTATCATATGTACTTATGATATTGAATAAAGCTTTCTCTTTTTCCAGAACTTCTTCCTCCATTTGTCTTTTTATGTGAACTTTGGATATTGTACTAGAGGTAATATGGACGTAGTACTATATCATAGCCTGTCAAGGATGTCCTACTGGGGGGCTTAGGTAGACCTATTGTTTATGGCACAAGTTGAGTGCAAATAATAAGTTCAAAAAGAATCCCTATCAGAGGTAATATGGACGTGATACTTTTTATGGACCTATTACTTCTTGCACACTTGAGTGCAAGTAATAGATTTGGGACAAGACCTATCAGAGGTGATATAGACGTGGCAGGTTTTGTGGACTTAACACCGCTGGTGTACCTTGGTAAGTACGGGTGATAAGTGGAGATGACAACCGATATCAGAGGTAACATGGACACAATAATCGATAGCCAAGATCCAGGAGGTTTGCTCAGAGGTAATATGGACATCGAAAACTCAGTCACGGAGGAATATAAGGACAGTAGTTCAGAGGTAATATGGATGTGAACCAACATCCGAGAAACTAACTGAGGAGTAATTTGATGGATGTGGTCTATTCGAGAATGAAGACAGACCTGAGGATTGCTCCGCTGGGGAGACTGGAGTCTAACGAGACTGGTTTTTGGGTGGTCCAAGTGGGAGTTTGCCGGTGGACCTGAGGACTGCTCCGCTGGGAAGACTTTGAGGATCCATCATCTGTTGCGTATCCAGGACTCCTGGATACAGATAATGGCTTTTACAGAAAATTATAAAATAGGGGACATGTTGTACATAGGCCCTTGTTGGGGATAAAGAACCAAGAGTGTAAAGACTACACATCTTGATTGCCCGGTTGGGGATACCGGGAGTACAAGTCTAGCTTAGGCATAGTACTTTTTCAGGAACTTGCCGTTGATAGGCATTATGAGCAAGTCGCTGTTGGGTTTCGCGAGACGGTAGCTGCCGTTGAAGAATACCGATTCTACGACAAACGGACCTTCCCATTTGGGTTAGAATTTTTCGTCCGTCTTGTGGGTCATAACCATCGGCCTCCTTATGGTTAGGACAAGATCACCCTCTTGGTAGGTCCTCTTCTTTACCTATTTATTAAAGGCCCCCGAGAGACGCGCTTGGTATAGCTTAATGCGCTGTTGAACTAAGAGACGTTTCTCGTCGAGTGCTTCTAACTCTAGTAGCCATCGACGTTGATTATCGTCGACGGTTAATTAGAGGGAGAGAGCTACTCAGAGTGAAGGAATTTAGATCTTGCGCAGGAGGACCACTTTGCTTCCATACACTAGAGAGAGACGTATTACCAATAGCTGTCCAAACTGTTGTACGATAGGCCAGAGATATTCACCCAGCTTCTCATTCCAGTCGCATTTGTTGGATGACACAAACTTTTTCAGTAGCTTTATGATGGTCTTGTTGAAGGCTTCTGCCACACCATTTGTTGCCGGGTTATAGCCAGTTGACACAATATTTTGAATCTGATTTTTTTCGTAAAACTGGTAGAACGCATGACTTACAAAATATGGATAATTGTCATGAATTATCCTTTTTGGTAAGCCGAAGCGGTATATGACATGATGCTTTATGAAGCTGATCACGTTGGACGTGTTGACTTCAGCAAGTGGTACAACTTCTGTCCACTTGGAGAAGTAGTCAGTGATAGCCAAGATGAACCGATGTCCCTTAGTCGAGGGCGGACTGATCGGTCTTATGATATCCATTCCCTCGGCTTCGAACGGCTAGGACGCCATGGTCGGGTGTAGAAACTTTGAGGGTTGGTGGATAAAGTCAGCATGGATTTGGCACGCTTGGCACTTTCTTGCGTAGTCAACAACGTTTGCTACTATTGTCGGCCAATAGTAACCCATTCTATGGAGGCGGTCCTGTAGCTTGGCCCCCGACTGATGAGCACCACAAACCCCGTCGAGAGCCTCACGAGCAGCCTGGTTCACTTCTACATTCGATAGGTATCGTAGCAGAAGACCGTCATAGGAGCGGCGATAAAATATTTTGGTAGCCGTATCATAATAGAACAAGAGAGAACGTCTTCTGATCGAAGTGGCTTCCTTTGGGTTCTTTAGGAGAATTCTATAGACTGCGTAGTCGATGAATAGAAGTCTTTAGTCCTTTGAGTTAGCACTCATATCTATTGAGTAGCACCAGCACAGAGAGAGGTTATTCTTCGGGCAGACCAGCTCTTGACCGATTACAATGATCAGTTCATGAGTATTGATCGAAATAGCTAGAGAGGCTGCGAGGCCGGCCAGGGCGTCAGCCTCAATATTTTGCAGCCGAGGCACGTGCTCTATGAAGAACCCCTCAAAGGTGGAGATTATTCCAAGCGTGGCTTGATGGTAGGGGAGAAGGTCTTCATTTCAGACTTCATACTCGCCTCGGACTTCGTACTCGCCTCAGACTTGATTGACTATCAGCTTATAATCGACATAGGCTTCCAGGTGGTCAACTCCCACTTGTTTAGCGAGCCGGAGCCCAATGACGAGAGCGTTGTACTCTGCCACATTGTTGGAGTATGGTTCTATGAGGGAGTAAGCGTGATTGATAACCAGATCATTTGGGGAGATCAATATTATCTCGATGCCAGCGATAATATCGCCTTTGGGCCCTGTTCTTGAAGTACCGTCGAAGAATATCTGCCAAATGACTTCTGCATTCGTCACGATGTTGTAGTCTATGACTTCTTCAGAGATCTCCTTAAAGAGTTTCAAAGTTTTAGGTTCCAGGTTGTCACGCCCCAGTCCCAAAATACCGTGGGACCGGACGCGTGATAATGGCCAGCAGCACGCACCGATGGACAAACCCAATCTAATGGATCCATCAGGGCATACTTAAGCTGTAAAATCAAGTAAACGACAATCAAGGCACAACTAATCTCATCCACCAAGATATAAAATAAGATCTACAGAATAAATACGGAATGTAAATTATCAGCTAGTCTCACAAAGTACTTCGGGGAACAACCCGATAAATAATCTGATACACTGGTTCAACAGACCAGAAATAAATGACTGAAATAAGTAAATAAATACTGAGCATGAACATGGATGCTCAGAAGAAATCCTCGGATAACACCTCGTCCTCGGATGGCGGTACAGCTCCTGGATCAGCTCCTGCTCCGGTCCCGTATACCTCGAGATAGATCTCGTCCTCAAATCCTAGGGACATAATTCGGATCCAAGTCCTCAGGGGACATAGCAAGGTACAAGAAAGCTCATGCCAAAATAAATGTAGTGCAGAAAAATAAATGGAATCAATAGGGCAAGTAAGTAACCATCTAAGTGATAATGCAAGTGAGAGCAGCACGAGTACTCAGGCTGAGCCACTATAAGCTCTGTGTCGGGGAGCCGGTAGTGGTAATAACCGGTAGTGGGTCTAGCTCTGCTCCGAGAGTCTACGACCTCTCAATAATAGTGGATGAATATATATATGGAACAGCCTGTAGCCGGTGTGTCTCTCCCTATCCATTGTAACCACGCATATCATGACCATAACGTCTCATGTCCATGTCAAGCGGGATCATAGCTAATGCAACCAGTCATACTATATCTAAAAATATAATGTCCATGTCCTGTATCCTATACAGAATCACCACGAATATCTCGGGAAAATCCTGTCTCATGAATAGTATCAAGTGTCCTGGGTCATAGTGTACTTGGTAAGACAAGTACGAGAATATAAAGTGTCACGAATGTCCATCTCTAGATGACAGTACCCAACACCGTGTACAGTGTTGGCACCCGACTATTAATCGGACGCTAAGTACGTCACACGGTCCTAGGTTAAGCATGCACAGTAATATGATAAAACAAGGAAAGTATGTAACAATACTGCAGAGTTTGGCAAGGTACACTTGCCTGATGTCCGAATACCAACAGTCGTCCCTGTATCAGTGGATCCTGCAGGTACTCCTCCAAAAGCTACATGGAGCCAGGAGCTGCTCAACGCAACTTGGACATTTCCTGTAGTAGCACGCAACGCACAGATATTCTCCTAGGTCTAAGAGACCCATTTCACGAAGCTAAGTTGTGTTGCATAAAGTTGTTCCGAAGGCACATTGGGTGTGTATTACGGACACCAAGACCACCAACAACAACTACCAAATGTGTTCATCAACACCTCGAGCCTCCTGTATTATTCAGTATGCCTGTTATCTGCTGAGTGGAGAATTGCCACCAACGCAAGCCTTCTTTGCTCTTGGATATACCTCCATATATGATCCTAGTAAAGGCAGCAATTTCACCACCCACGTTTGTCTGAATCCACTTCCTTAGGCCTGTGTGCACCTGGATTGGTTTCCAATAAAGAATTTGGACATCCCCCAACTGAATGGCCATGGCAGCTTTTGAATGGTTACTGTATCTCACAAAGCCGAATCCCTCTTCACGCTGAATACGAACCTCTTCAGTCACTCCAGTACCAAGACTATGGAAATGTCTATGGAGATCAACTTGTGTAACTTGCCAAATATTCAATGTGGAAAGATCATATAACAAAAAATTCTTACGCTCATTAAAGCATAGTGCAGTTTTCTGACTCAATGCTCCCTCTACTAGGGCAAGATACTGCTTTTTCTGTAATCCAACTTTGCAAAACCGTGCTACATCTCCTCGTTTGGCAGCACAGTGCAGATACTGAAACCATTCTTTGCCTTTATTCCGGCCGTCCTTGTATTATGATATTGGATCAATCTCACTATATCAAAATACACATACTCCGCAACAACGAACAACGGGATCTCCCCCCGCATGATTCTGCTTGAAGCCATGTAGAGACGACGTTTTGTTCTAGCATTTTGTCGAACAGGATGCATGCACTAGTCAAGACACCATATTTCTTTACGTAGGCATCGTCGTTGGAGATGGACTTGAGGATGTGGGTATGGATGCGGATGCCGGAGCTGAGGTCACAGAGGCAGGTGCATGCCTTGAGGACGAAGGGGAAGAAGGAGTGGGGAAGCGGTCAGTCGGACCGGACGGGGAAGCACTGCCGGAGCGGGTTCAGCCACGGGGGAGGAGCCGTGCACCGACCGGAGTCGAGTAGGTCGGTCGGTCGGGTGAGGGCCTGCCGGAGCGGAGTGAAGTCGCTGCTTCACCGGAGTCGGCCGGAGGGTCTTGGCCGAGCAGGGGAAGGAAGAGGGATGATGGTAATGTCGGCTGCTGTGTTTTCTCTTTGGGTTTAGGAATAGAAAATAGGGAAGAATAATATTTATATATATATATATATATATATATATATATATATATATATATATATTAGTATGGTGTTGGGTTGACCTAGAATAGGGTTGACTGGTCAACCCCTCCTGGGTTGGGCCTAGGATTTGGGTTGGGTCAACGCTCCTTGGGCTTGGCTTCGGCTCTCATGGGGATATTGGGCGTTTGGCACGGGTTTAATTTGGTTTAATTATTTAATAGTTTCTAGGGCTTTAAAAAGATTCCGGAGTCCAATAAATTTACCGAAAATTACCCTATGTTCGGTTTTCCAATTTTCACCATAAAATATTATTTCCATAATATTTTAATATTACTTATCATCCATTAAATAAATCACTTAATCATAATTTCCTTAGTTTCAAATTCCAAAAAATACCGGATAATTGGGAAAATTAATATTAAATTATTTCTGAAAAAATCAGGGTGTTTACAATCTACCCAACTTATAAAAAATTTGTCCTCGAAATTAAAATTAAGCCATGGTAGAAGTCAAGGATGGTATAAGATTTGTATTGGTTAAGATACAAGGCTAGGTTTAACGGGGTGGGCGATGTTGAGCGTTGCATATTCCGAAAATTATGAAAAAAGTCCATATGAGCGAAAAATTGGTTTCTTCCGGTGTCATGACAATGATGTGGACACCTAATTGCTCTTTTGCGTATCACCCAACCACTAAAATGTTGCACCAAGATGGAAATTGGGTGATGGTGTCTAGGACAAGGATGTGGAATTTGTAAGAAGGCAATGATTAGTGAAGTGCTCCAATTATCGAAGCAAGGGTAAGATGCGCCAAGGGACATCATGTTGTAAAACTAAATAGAATACCTTGTTCTATTTCTAAGCGGATTTGAGTTATCCTCAGTCTTACCATCTAAGCTAAGTAGGTCAATTTCTTAAGTGAGGGGGTTTCACAATCCAGCCAGCTTAAGACAATGTCGTCCTTAAATTAAGGCATAATCTGTTAATCCTTCATGTACATAAGGCAAGTCAATCGCAATCTTCTTGCGAGAATTAAAATCCTAATCATATCCCTCGCAATTACTTCATGGTTAAGATGATCACTGTTTCAATCAGAATTCAACCTATGGTTATCTCTTCTCACTTTCTCCAATTACCCACAGAATATTTTAAATTAAATCCATATAACATCTTCTAGATTTACATATGCATATAAATTTCACCTCACATTCTCCAATTATCATAATTTCCTCTAGAAGTAATCCGAGTCCAATATTATTCCCATTTTCACTTTTTTTTTTGCTTCAACTTTTAAATTCCATTCACATCCTCAATATTTTAAATAGGTAGTCCACCCATCAAATTTTAATCCTTAATTCCAATAATCAAATTAAAAAATAATTTAATTGAGTCCACCCATGGTCAAGTCTGAAATTCTATATTTATCCTCCAAATTCAATTTGATGATTCTACCTTTCATTGTTAAAATAATTAAATCATGTTCTTAAGGTATAAATATTGGGTCCTCAATATCAATTTATTAATCCTCATCTTCTTAGTCATTCTTCTAAATCTTTTTTTAAAATTATAATGGCTTGAACCTCTCCCAATCTAATCTTGCTCGAACACAAGCTAAAAGAAATTCCTCTCGAGTTGACAATGCACTGCTACCCAACTTTGAATTTACCCATCTATCACATAAGGCTATATACCTTAAGAGAATACTCCTCAATTTATTTACTCATGTCATTCAATCCTCGAACTTCAATGCCGATCATACCACATATGATATATCCTTAATTACGAAAGAATAATCCTCAAGTATGTAATCGGCCTATGGGGTATATCTAGTACTCTCTGTGTATCAATCTATACCAAGCACGAGGTTTCGTCTTTCCGAAATAAGGGAAGACGGAGACCAATAATAAAGAGTTCAAGGGAGAGGTAATTGAATAGAAGTATTGGAATCAAGGCGTTTAAAGAATTCAAATGGGAATTGTCAAGCAGTTGTGGATTGAAATCCTATTGGTAAATTCCTATGTTCGCATGCTCGTATTAGTACAGTTATATAACCGATACAATATGTCAGACATGTCTAGGGCTAGTATATTCATCTACTAATCACTACATATCTCAATCCACGTAAAGTAGTTATACGAAGGGCGAACCAAGCGCACTATGGTTGATCAGACCGTAATACACTGATTCTGAAACATATTAGTGTATGCGTCCACTAATACATATGTCATGAACAAGCTTGATAAAAGGATAAGCTTGCAAAACTAGGCTATAAAATAGCAGCATAAGTCAAGGTAGTATATGAAATATAAGTACGCTAGATGATGATGCAAGAAGGTAAAAATATTCTAGTTCACAAAACAAAATAAAATAAGCAACATTAATAAAGGACTACAATCTCTACAGTTATCATACAACCTCCCTGTCTAAGTCGCTAGTCGACCAAATAGGGGCAAGGACCTCTAAATTCTATTGTCTGAATAAACACTGTCATCTTTTGCTAGCATACAATTAATGACATTCAGTTATACCGCCTCGATGGGTCAAGTGGACTATGTGGTACTAGGTTGTGAGGCATACTACCCAACTTATAAAAAGAATTAAACTAATACGGTGACAGTCTTAAGAGGATCCTACAAAATAACCTTGCCCATGTAAATAAAACAGAAACTCTTATTAGGGTCTCCCATTGTATTATATAGGTAAGGGTCACCTTAAGTCTTAATCATAATGCTCAAAGAACATGTGTCAATAGCGAGAATGGAAAGGTTACTAGTCTCAAGGGAAAGAGAATATAACTTGCATCGAGGTAGGGGTACAAAATACGTGATTTAATACTAAGGGATAATTATCGGGTCACACTCTACAAGATTAATTCAAACTTATCGAACGCTAATTACCAAGCACAAAATTTTCAAATCCAAGACTACAGCTATAGTCGTAGCAACTATGGGTCCTTAACAAGGAATGAAATACCTGGCCTATTATTAGAAGTGTCAGGTGGCACAATTTAAAAGACGGAGAAAAGAAGAACATATTTTAGTCGTTGTGCATTAGCGAATGTTAAGGTCGCAGATGAGCAACATATGAAATTAAAATATGGGGTCTAGATCATATCATGGTTTCCTAAGGTGAAGGTGGTGAGCAATTCTCCGTGTTTGAGGTATGATCTCATGGGGAATGTCATACTCGTTGCTCTGGGCTTCCTGAGGTACCGTCTGCTAATATCACGACAAGCATCTATATCTTAACACTATCTCACTATGCATATTAGGTTCAGTTCTAACATTCGATCTCAGATTTCTATTGGTTCCTCAAGACTGGGGTCAAACACTAGGGTCAAATCTCTAACTAGCTCTTAGCAGTGCCTATACTACTCTTAAGTCATTCATGACTATAACAAGACATAATGGTAATTTATTCTATAGGCGAGGGATGCTAGGGTTCATTAAGCGTTCTACTGAGGGGTGTGTCAGAATCCTAGTTGTACTCTTAATAGGAAGGTTACCCTACCTATCATTCTATCAACCGGGACTTCTATATTCTAGGAGAAACCTACACTCAAGGAACTAAGGAGAAGATACATGAATCAAGCAGGTTAAAATTTTCCAACGGAATGGATTGGAAGGAGGATGAGTCATAGTCAGTTGTGGATGAGATCCTATAAACTTATCCTATTCCTATTGCAGGCTTGCTCGGTCCCTAAGTTAAAACCGAACAATTTAGTCGTAGACCTGCATGGGCCACCACAAAAACTATGTCACGCCCCAGTCCCAAAATACCGTGGGACCGGACGCGTGATAATGGCCAGCAGCACGCACCGATGGACAAACCCAATCTAATGGATCCATCAGGGCATACTTAAGTTATAAAATCAAGTAAACGACAATCAAGGCACAACTAATCTCATCCACCAAGATATAAAATAGGATCCACAGAATAAATACGGAATGTAAATCATCAGCTAGTCTCACAAAGTACTTCGGGGAACAACCCGATAAATAATCTGATACACTGGTTCAACAGACCAGAAATAAATGACTGAAATAAGTAAATAAATACTGAGCATGAACATGGATGCTTAGGAGAAATCCTCGGCTAATACCTCGTCCTCGGATGGCGGTACAGCTCCTGGATCAGCTCCTGCTCCGGTCCCGTATACCTCGGGATAGATCTCGTCCTCAAATCCTGGGGACATAATTCAGATCCAGGTCATTAGGGGACATAGCAAGGTACAAGAAACCTTATGCCAAAATAAATGCAGTGCAAAAAAATAAATAGAATCAATAGGGCAATTAAGTAACCATCTAAGTGATAATGCAAGTGAGAGCAGCACGAGTACTCAGGCTGAGCCACTACAAGCTCTGTGTCAGGGAGCCGGTAGTGGTAATAATCGGTAGTGGGTCTAGCTCTGCTCTGAGAGTCTACGACCTCTCAATAATAGTGGATGTATATATATATGGAATAGCCTGTAGCCTGTGTGTCTATCCCCACCCAATGTAACCACGCATATCATGACCATAACGTCTCATGTCCATGTCAAGCGGGATCATAGCTAATGCAACCAGTCATACTATATCTAAAAATATAATTTCCATGTCCTGTATCCTATACAGAATCACCACGAATATCTCGAGAAAATCCTGTCTCATGAATAGTGTCAAGTGTCCTGGGTCATAGTGTACTTGGTAAGACAAGTACGAGAATATAAAGTGTCACGAATGTCCATCTCTAGATGACAGTACCCAACATAACGTACAGTATTGGCACCCGACGATTAATCGGACGCTAAGTACGTCACACGGTCCTAGGTTAAGCATGCACAGTAATATGATAAAACAAGGAAAGTATATAACAATACTACAGAGTTTGGCAAGGTACACTTGCCTGATGTCCGAATACCAACAGTCGTCCCTGTATTAGTGGATCCTGCAGGTACTCCTCCAAAAGCTGCATGGAGCCAGGAGCTGCTCAACGCAACTTGGACATTTCCTGCAGTAGCACTCAACGCACAAATATTCTCCTGGGTCTAAGAGACCCATTTCACGAAGCTAAGTTGTGTTGCATAAAGTTGTTTCGAAGGCACATTGGGTGTGTATTACGGACACGAAGACCACCAGCAACAACTACCAAATGTGTTCATCAATACCTCGAGCCTCCTGTATTATTCAGTATGCCCGTTATCTGCTGAGTGGAGAATTGCCACCAACGCAAGCCTTCTTTGCTCTTGGATATACCTCCATATATGATCCTAGTAAAGGCTGCAATTTCACCACCCACGTTTGTCTGAATCCACTTCCTTAGGCCTGTGTGCACCTGGATTGGTTTCCAATAAAGAATTTGGACATCCCCCAACTGAATGGCCATGGCAACTTTTGAATGGTTACTGTATCTCACAAAGCCGAATCCCTCTTCACGCTGAATACGAACCTCTTAAGTCACTCCAGTACCAAGACTATAGAAATGTCTATGGAGATCAACTTGTGTAACTTGCCAAATATTCAATATGGAAAGATCATATAACAGAAAATTCTTACGCTCATTAAAGCATAGTGCAGTTTTCTGACTCAATGCTCCCTCTACTAGGGCAAGATACTGCTTTTTCTGTAATCCAACTTTGCAAAACCGTGCTATATCTCCTCGTTTGGCAGCACAGTGCAGATACTGAAACCATTCTTTGCCTTTATTCTGGCCGTCCTTGCATTGTGATACTGGATCAATCTCACTATATCAACATACACATACTCCATAGCAACGAACAACGGGATCTCCCTCCCGCATGATTCTGCTTGAAGCCATGTTGAGACGACGTTTTGTTCTAGCATTTTGTCGAACAGGATGCATGCACTAGTCAAGACACCATATTTCTTTACGTAGGCATCGTCGTTGGAGATGGACTTGAGGATGTGGGTATGGATGCGGATGCCGGAGCTGAGGTCACAGAGGCAGGTGCATGCCTTGAGGATGAAGGGGAAGAAGGAGTGGGGAAGCGGTCAGTCGGACCGGACGGGGAAGCACTGCCGGAGCGGGTTCAGCCGCGGGGGAGGAGCCATGCACCGACCGGAGTCGAGTAGGTCGGTCGGTCGGGTGAGGGCCTGCCGGAGCGGAGTGAAGTCGCTGCTTCACCGGAGTCGGCCGGAGGGTCTTGGCCGAGCGGGGGAAGGAAGAGGGATGATGGTAATGTCGGCTGCTGTGTTTTCTCTTTGGGTTTAGGAATAGAAAATAGGGAAGAATAATATATATATAAATATAAATATATATATATATATATATATATATATATATATATATATATATATATATATATATATATATATATATATATATATATGAGTATGGTGTTGGGTTGACCTAGAATAGGGTTGACTGATTAACCCCTCCTGGGTTGGGCCTAGGATTCGGGCTGGGTCAACGCTCCTTGGGCTTGGCTTCGGCTCTCATGGGGATGTTGGGCGTTTGGCACGGGTTTAATTCGGTTTAATTATTTAATAGTTTCTAGGGCTTTAAAAAGATTCCGAAGTCCAATAAATTCACCGAAAATTACCCTATGTCCGGTTTTCCAATTTTTACCATAAAATATTATTTCCATAATATTTTAATATTACTTATCATCCATTAAATAAATCACTTAATCATAATTTCCTTAGTTTCAAATTCCAGAAAATATCGGATAATTGGGAAAATTAATATTAAATTATTTCTGAAAAAATTAGGGTGTTTACACGGGTGATAGCTTTTTGTGGGACAAATACCATATCATATGGAGACAACAGTATTGCCCATATGGCTAGGCGAGAGTTGAGCACTACAAGTTTTGTAATGAGGACCCTGAGAGGATTAACTCGCGAGATCACATGGATGGTTTGTCCTACTACATAATGCCGGGTCTTCTGGATGGCAAAGACTAGAGCAAGGCACTCCTTCTCGATAGGGTTGTACCTGTGCTCTACGCCGACCATCATCCTATTGATATAATAAATGGCCTGCTCGTGACCTGCGTTACTTGTCTGGGCTAGCAGAGCACCAAGAGAGTGATCTATTGCTTGTACGTAGAACATAAAGGGCTTTCCCATAACTGGGGCTACCAATACTAGAGGGCTTATGAGGTATTCCTTGATGTCGTCGAAAGCGCGTTGGTATTCTTTTTTCCAGACAAAGGAGACTCCCTTCTTCATAAGTTGAATGAGCGACCGACAACGTCCAGAGATGTTTGATATGAACCTCCTGATGTAGGCCAGTCTTCCTTGAAGGCCACAAAGTTTTCTGAGGTTCTTGAGTAGGTACATTTCAATGATCGCTTTGGTCTTATCAGGGTCTACGTGGATACCCTTCGAAGTTAGGATAAAACCCAAGAATTTACCGCTGGAGATTCCTAGGAAAGATTTGGTAGGGTTCATCTTGAGCTGGTGCATACGAATGAGGTCGAACACAGTTTTCAAGTCCCTGAGGTGATTATCTTTGGAGCGACTCTTGACGACAATATCATCAATATAACACCCGATCGTCTTGCGTAGATGCTAACAGAAGATGGTGCTCATAGCTCGCTGGTATATAGCACCCGTGTTCTTCAGACTTAAGGGCATGACTGTGTAGCAGTATACTCCTATCGACGTTCAGAATGATGTATGCTTCTCTTTTTCAGGTGACATCTTAATTTGGTTGTAGTCTAAAAATTTGTCCATGAAGGACATATGCTTGAAGCCACAGGTATTATCGATCATTATGTCTGTGAACGGAAGGGGGAATTCATGCTTAGGGCAGGCCGTGTTTAGATTATGAAAGTTAATACAGATCCAGATCTTTCCGTTCTTTTTGACGATGGGCACGATGTTGGCTACCCAATATGGATATTGTTCTTCGAGGATGAATCCACTAGCTATCAGTTTGTTGACTTCAGCTTCAATGTCATTCATAATATTCGGCCAGAACCGCCATTGCTGTTGCTTGACATGCTTAGCGTTCAACGAGATATTGAGCTTGTGGACCACGATTTGGGGGTCCAGTCCCGACATGTCTTTATAGCTCCAGGCAAAGATATTAATGTATTACCTGATGAGCTGTAGCAGGAATTCTCGATCCTCATCAGTTAGACTCTTGCTTATGAAGATAGGTTTAGGGAAGGATTCATCGCCCAGATTGACTTGTACGATTTTGTCCTCGGTAGGAGGTTCTCGTTGTTCGAACCGTATCTCCCATTGTACGTCTAGGCGTTGGGCCCACGGTTCTACTTCAAAGAGTTTTGGTGGATCCTTATTATTTTCCTCAGGGTCAGCTGATACCATGTTGGCAGACAATGTTTTCTTGAGTATCTCCCCAATATTGACGTCGGAGTCCTAAGGGGAACACTCTGAAGAGTGAGAGTATAACTCATCTTTTTCATCCGAGCCTTCAGGGGTTGTAGGAGGCATGACGTACCCTAAGCCATGCTTGGTCTTATGGTAGTAATCCTCAGACTTATCTGAAGGAGCCCACAGTCGCAGAGGCAGTTGTCGACCTTTGCCAAAATTCAGTCCTCGGTTGCTTTTAAAATCATAACCCAACTTCTAGATGAGGTATTTTGCTTGACCACTGAACCGGTAGAGTTGTATTTTGCTGGTATCGGGTTCTGGCTCTTGTTCCTCTGGGATGAAGGACTAGGGAAATTCAACCCTACCGAAGATAATGGGTTTGTCTTCCATCCTCCTTGCTGGAACCGTAAAGTAGGAACCTTGGCTGGGGAGGATCTGGTTTACTACACAGATAGTAATCACCTGTGTCTGCAGGCACAATCCTAGATCATGCTCCATGGAATACAGTGTGCTTATGTGTGCAACTTCAGAGTATTTCAAAGATAGCCCTTTATTCGCAAAATAAGTTATCTTTTCTTCAGGGATTACATCGTCAAGAGAAGGGGTATTTGCATGAGCAAATATGTACTCTTCTAGCTCGTCCTTCCCTAGATCTACCCCCAGTGTGATCGTCGACTTTGGAGGTTTCCTGCACAACTTTACTACTAGAGGCTCAGACGTTATAGGCGGCAGCTGAGCATCCTTCAGAGGTTGACTTGGCCTGTGAAGGTGAACAACCAGAGGTTCAGACATGGTGGATGGTGTCAGACCTTTCTTCGTAGATCGATCCGCCCTACGAAGGTGGACGACCAGAGATTCGGGTGCCTTCTTGTGTAGTTTTATGACGAGGGAGAGGTTGTCTCGGGAGCGCGTTACTTTTGACAGATTCTCAAAGGCTCTTCTAGTGTTGTCCCAGCCTCTTCCTCATCATCGACGTCATTTCCACCTTTATCTTGGTAGACCCGTTTGTAAAGGATCGAATTGGAGTAATAGGCTTCGATCCCTTTGAACGGATCAACATCAGCAAACTTTATTTTAGCCGTGCCGTGTTCGTCGATGTACTTCAGGCACTGGTGCATGGTCGACGATACGATCATATATTTATGTATCCATGGGCGTTCGAGTAAGGCATTATAGGATACACCTACGTCAATGAGATAACAAGTGACCTCTATTTTTAAGTCGCAAATCTGGTATTTCAGGCAAATCTTGCCCAGAGGGTAGCTCCTGCTTGCGTTAAAGCCAGTGATGGAAGTATTAGTGGCTGCCAAGCGATGTATCAGAATGCCCAAGGTCTGAAGCATACTCCGCGGGATGATGCTGATTGACGAACCGAGATCTATGTGCATCATGTCCACCTTTGTCACGACCTGCACCCGGTGTAAGGGTACAAATCGAAAACAACGCCCAGCCTACGCCGCAGAATCGGCAGTAGAACACTGTCTGGGTAATCTATCTAGCAATATAATGAACCACCAATAATAACAATATACTCAATCACAGAACTAAGGTGAAAATGAGCACGAATCAGATAAAGAATATAATAGTCACAAAATAACTCATGAGTCTAAAATAATACATCAATGAGTCTAAAAGAATGCTAATAAGCTGGAGACAAATCCAGTACAAAATACTAAGAAGGTACTAAACCCGGGTCATCTGTCTCAGTCGGGATAAGTCCCTCCTGAGTCACGGTCTCTGACTCTAAACCCACAACATCCTGAGGTCCATAATGTGTAGGGTACCACTCCTCAGTGTCATTTGGGAAAATTATATCCAGTTAGAAAATGAGCAGAGTACATCTCTAATAGCAGTTCTAATCAATGATAAAAACTATGTAACAGTAAATACATGTGAATATACAAGATGCACAATAGATACAATGAGATATATACTTATAAGGAAATACTAGAATAAATACAATAATGATCAATATGTCAATGAACAAGAATACTAATGACTAAGTGTGTGAGTACTAGCTTTAACATGTGATCGGCTTGGGAACATGATACAATATATATGGCCTGGCTAATCATACATGCAGTGTATTATTAACACTATTCAATAACAGTACTTGATATAATAGGGGTATTGATCATATATCTATACTAAAGTACTCCTCGCACTCGAATGGTATAGTAGATCCAACCACGATATGCTATGGTACGAGATTCCCCAAGAAGATACCGACTCTTCCGAGAATCAGTGTCTGTACATGTACAATATAACCAATGAACAATACTTGCACTATATACAATATATACCAAGGAATAATATCTCATGACGAGATCCGGATATACCAATCCGTGTAACCATAGTATCAAGAGAACATGGATATCTACACTAGATACAATGAACATAGAGGATATCATAAATAAGAAACTATCAGAGAATGTACTCGCCTGAAGTCCAATGAATCAATGAATAGTCTCACCGATATCTGATACGGTGCCTCGAAGACCTAGATATAGAGTACAACATCAATACAAGGTTCCAGAAAGAAAATAAGTTAAACTAGTCAACTTCTAGGTCAACAAGCCAATTCTAAGTCAAAAGTCAACTAAGTCAACTCTAAGTCAACTATGGTCAACTATAGTCAAACTATGGTCAACTACCCATTTCTAGGTTGTATAAGTCTAACACAAAAATATAGGTTCAAAATACTAAAGGCTAGGTCACAAAACCATATCTTAAATATTAGGATACCGTATCTCCGGATACGTAATTCCATAGGTAAAACATCAATATATAAGTCAAACAATTATTAATAATATAGAATCCTAATTACAAACATTAAATAGGTACCTTGGTTTTCAACCAACTTGGTATCACAACATAAAACATAATCTTAATATCCCAAACCCAATACCTTGGGTATCCCCAATTACCTTGGTACTTACCTTGGTTTCTCAAGGCAATACCCAAATACTAGTTATACGATCTACCCGTAGATATATACATATACTACAATAATTATTATACATAGAGTATATATTAAATACTATTCATCACATATAAATATATTTATATATATTTCAAATACCATATACATATATATATATATATATAAAACTGCCAAACTGTCGCTAAAGACTCTGCCCGCTGTCGCTGAAGGCTGCTGTTGATATTGATACACTGCTGTTTTAGTGACAGTTTTCTGCATTGTTGCTAAAACTGTCACTAAAGCTCCTGATATGCTGCTTTTCAGCGACTGTCACTGCTTCCCTGCAGCCACTGTTGCTGCTTTCCTGCTGTTTGCTATTGTGACGCTTTTGCTGTTGTTGTTGTTGCTCCCGCTGCTGCTGCTATTGGCATTTGCGGCTGCTGATGTGACGCTCTGCTATGTCGCCTTTGCTGCTATCGCTGATATATATATATATATATATATATATATATATATATATACTACTAATAATTATACATACACCTTCACATAATATTATGTACATAAAACACATAGTAACATACACACACATACATATTAATATGTATATATATAACTATACATATATATATAACTATACATATATATATATATATATATATATATATATATATATATATATATATATATAATCATTCACCATATATAACACACATTATATAATTATAACAACCCATAAATATTTATTTATATTTGCATATTTACATATATAAGAATAGCTACATGCAATATACATAATAAATACATAGATCTAAGACACAAGAAGCATAATTATATATACCATATTATATATATATATATATATATATATATATATATATATATATATATATATATATATATATATATATATATATATATATATACAATTACATCTCCAAGAACACAAGAAATAGATCTACATATAATTTGTAGAAACACATGGAGAGTATGGCACCGTATCCCACTAGATCTAGGATACACATGTGACACGAGTCCACCACATATCCAAACGTACCCCGAAGGACACGAACAAGTCACATATATTATTTATGAACAATACGAAGTGTTAAATATAAATCTACGTGTCCGTGTCAAAATATGATATGTACAAAGTCCCGTGTCGGAGGAAAATCCCCCAAATCAACACGTATCACCAAATTATTGGGATACGACCTACACATACCCAATTATGGACACGACACTAGCCCTAAACACCCAAGCACATGCCAAATTGATCTATAGGACCAATTGACACACACAACAAATGTCAATCTCGAAATTCCCCCAAAATTGACACAAAAAGCACCATAACTTTCTCAATAGGCCTCCTATGAACACAAAACCAATTCCTATGGGTAGCCTATGCATATGGGTTAATTTTCCATGGTTAAATCTCATATTTAGAATCTAATTTAAGGGGAAAAACTAAATTGTACTTATTGGGAGATGGATTCCCAATGCAACCTCCAAATGTGATAAAATTGCCTCCAACTTGTAGATCCTTGCTCCTCTTTGTAGATCCTTGCTTTCTCCTTCTAGATTCTTACTCCACTAGCCTCCAATGGTGATTTGGGAAGGAATTAGAATAAACTTTGTTAGGAAAATGAAGTGGGAATGAAGGAATTTGTTTGAGAAATTTATTCCCCCTCTCTATATAGGCCGGCCCACTTTCCCCTTTCTCAAGCTACTATGAATTGTCCAATATACCCCTTGGGGCCTCTCATGAAGAAATAATTAAGGAAGTAAGCTTCTAGTCTAATGGTTTAATTAATTTAATCCATCTCCTTAACAATGGGCTTTCTAAATGGGCTAAATTCTAACTAATTAATTCATATTGGTCCATGAGTCTAAACTAAACTATTTAGGTTCACTAACATAAGTCCAAAATAAATAACTAACATCTAACAACAATTAAATAATACAACAAATAATTATTTATCACGCACAATATTTAATTAAATATGAAATTACTAAAATATCCTTTCCTAGAAAATGTGGTAGTGACAAGTCTACCCTCCTTAAAATAATTTCGTCCTCGAAATTCAAAGACGAAAACTACCCCTGATCATCACAAAAGAACAGAACTAAAGAACATAACTAACTATGAAAGAACATAACAATAAACAGAACATAACCAGGAAATAACATACCTCAAGGCCCAAACAAATATGGATAACGCCCTCGCATTTCATTATCTCTCTCCCAGGTAGACTCCCCCGGAGAGTGATGCCTCCATGCGATGCGTACCAAAGGAATAGTCTGGTTCCTCAGCACCTTCTCTCTCCGATCCAGAATCTCAACTGGCTGCTCTGGATATCTAAGGGTAGGGCCCACCTCTATCTCTGAGTGATCCAATATATGACTAGGATCTTCCACGTACCGTCTAAACTGTGATACGTGAAACACGTTGTGTATTCCCTCCAATGCAGGTGGCAAGTCTAGCCTATAAGCAATTGCACCGACCCTCTCTAGAATAGTAAAAGGTCCGATGAATCGCGAACTAAGCTTTCCGCCTCCACCGAAGCGAATCGTGCCTCGTGTCGGAGAAATCCTCAGAAACACCAAACCACCCACCTAGAACAAAATACCACCTTAAGAACTTAATCTATAACAAACAACCAATAATAAGCACAAAACAAAATCTAAACTATACCTCGAACTCCAAAGGTCTCCGGTGGCCATCGGCCAAATGCCGTTGTCTGTCCTACGCCATACGAAGTCTGTCTCTGATCAACTGAACCTTTTTTGCTGTATCTACAACCATCTCTAGCCCAAGCAAAACTCTCTCTCCAATATCGTCCCAAGACAAGGGAGTACGACACCTCCGACCGTACAGAGCTTCAAAAGGTGACATCTTTATACTAGCCTGGTAGCTGTTGTTATAAGCAAACTCTACGAAATGGAGATGGTCCTCCCAAGAACCCCCAAAATCTAGTACACAAGTGCGCAACATATTCTCGAGAGTCTGAATAGTCCTCTTTGACTGCCCATCTTTCTAAGGATGATATGCAGTACTGAACTTGAGCTGAGTGCCCAAACTCTCCTACAAACTCCACCAGAAATGAGAAGTAAAACGACTATCCCGATCCGAGACTATACTGACGGGAACTCCATGTATCCTGAAGATCCGCCTCACATACATCTCTGCTAGCTTCTCCATAGACAAATCCACCTTGAAAGGCAAAAAGTGGGCCGACTTGGTCAACCTATCAACGATGACCCAAATTGCGTCTTTTTTCCCTGGAGATCGTGAAAGTTCGGACATAAAATCCATAGTAATGTGCTCCCACTTCCACTCTAGAATGGGTAATGGCTGAAGTAAACCTCCTGGCCTCTGCCTCTCGACTTTTACCTGCTGGCACACTAAGCATCTGGATACAAACCGTGCCACTTTCCTCTTCATGCCATACCACCACACACTCTCTCGTATATCCCGATATATTTTGTTGGCACCTGGATGCATGGAATACTGAGAGCGATGCGCTTCCTGCAATACCTCCTCACACAGCTCCCCACTAGACACACACAATCTAACTCTATATCTCAAAGATCCATCCTCAGCAATGGTAAAATCATCCTCCAATCCTGCACTCACCTGAGCTCTGATGCTCCTCAGAGATACATCCTCTTAATGTGCTGCCTTGATCCTGTCCATCAAATCTAAATATATCTACAATCCCCACATATGCATAGCACAACCAGGAACTATCACCTCGATGCCCAAGCTCTCCAAGTCCTCCAAAAAATATTGATCCTGCGTCAAGAACATAGCTAACGGATACCTACTCAAAGCATCGGCAACTACATTAGCTTTCCCAGGATGATACTGCAATGATATATCAAAATCCTTCATTAATTCCAACCACCGACGCTGCCTCATGTTCAACTCCTTCTGCGTGAAAACGTACTTCAAGATTTTGTGGTCTGTGAAGATCTCTACACGCTCTCCGTACAAATAATATTTCCACAACTTTAGAGCGAAGATGACTGCTGCCAACTCTAAATTATAGGTATGATAGTTCTTTTCATGAGGACACAATTGTCTGGATGCATAGGCAATCACTTTCCCATTCTGCTGAAGAACACAACCCAATCCTTTTCCCGATGCATCACTATAAATAGTGAAATCTCCATACCCTGATGGCAACGTCAAAATAGGGGCAGACGTCAACCTCTTCTTCAATTCCTAAAAAGCAACCTGGCAATCCTCTGTCCAAATAAACTCTACATCCTTCCTGGTGAGTCTGGTCATCGACTCGACAATCCTCAAAAAATCTTGCACAAACTTTCTGTAGTAGCCTGCCAATCCCAAGAAACTCCTGATCTCTGCTACCAAATTCGGGGTCTTCCAAGATTCCACTGCTGCGATCTTCTTCGGATCCACTGAAATACCATCACCAGTCACAACATGCCCCAAGATGTAAACCCCCTCACCCAAAATTAGATTTACTTGGCTTATATAGTGGAATTAGGGCTAGTTTGAACCCAATTAGAATTTAGAATACGACATTTAATTTAACTGTACATTATTTTATCACGTAGCGCACCTTACCGTTGCTTCTATAATTGGAGTAGTACACTAGCCGTTGCCCATCTGCAAACTTCACAACCCTGTCCTAGACTTGACCACCATCTATTATGACCTCTGTATAATTTATAATCATGCTTTCTGGTGTGACTTTTTAATCGCACAATAAACGTCGCGGACGTTATTTCCTAATTCTAAAATAAATTCTAACTCTGTACCCTTGTGCGTTCCAATCGAAATTGGAGACAAAATCTTGACCGTTTTGTACCACCCAAATTTTATTAATATTCTACAATGTATCTTCTATGCCTCAGACACTTGTGTCTGACCTAATTTCATTCCCATGTACTTCTAATTAATTCCAGAACATCGTGCGCATTCAATTAATTTAATTAAATCTAATTTCTGCCTTTGTGTAATTTTTCCAATTGTTGGGGGCTATTATGCAAAAATGCATTGAGGTGTCCCCACCGTTGGATAATACGTGAAGAAATCTAATTTTCCCTTCACGTAAATTTTTTTGGGAGGCACAACGCGCGCACATCACCCCGTATATTAATTTATCCTTGCATTTATTTAATGCAAACTCCAGCCCTCCCAACATCCCCATGTGAGCCTTGGCCCATCCCAAGAAGATGTTGACCAAGCCCACTCACCTTGGTCAACCCAACCCAAAGTCCCCATGTATAAAATAGCTTTTCTTCCCCTTTTCTAATTACTTCTCAAAATCACCTAACCCTAAATATTGCACAGCCGACACCCCCCTTAACCTCCTATTTCACCTTCTCCTTCCTCCTTTTGCCTGGCCGAAAATCGACTACCTGACCGCCGGTGAAGCTCTGAGCCGCCGACCGCCTGCGCTCAGCCGAGACCTCTCCGAAGTCGACTGTTGAACCTCGCCACACCGAGCCCCCTCCCTCGTCGAACTCCTCCTCCTTCCTCCCCTCTCGACAGAGCCCACGCCGGAGCCGGCCTTGCCTGGCCATCTTCCCGCAGCCCCTCGTCAACATCACCCCTATCTCCCCTCTTCCTCCTTCCCCGACTGCACCTCCTCCCCCATCCTCGTCCCTCCTTCGCCACAGCCGGAGCCCGACTACGACAGCCTCCACCACCACGTCGACCCCCATCCATGGCCAACCCGACACCTTCCCCCTCGACAGCTCCCTCTCTTCCTCTTCTCCTCCTCCTTCTCCCCATCACCATTGAACACCACCACACCGCCAGCATCCACCACCTCTCCGACTTCTCCCACCACCGGAGTACACTACCACCACCTTGCCATCTTCCCAATATACTCCCTGTCATCCCCCTCGATGCTCCTCGAGCGACACCTCGAACCACCCTGTCCACCACTCATCACCACCTCTCCTAGACCTCAGCCCCTGCTCCCTGACCTTCTTCTCCTCCTGCTGGCCGAAATTCTCCTCCACTAGCCAGAATATCAGTAGCCATCCCCAGCATCATCATCATACGCATCATCATCTTCACCATGAACATATCAAAATTATTACCAACCGTAACCCTAATCACTTGTTCATCATCCTAGTCATCTTTATCATCCTCGTCGACCATTATCATCGTGGTCGTCATCCTCATCCTAGTCGTCATCATCATCGTTCTTGGCATCATCATCATCATCCATCCTCAATACATAAAACCCTAATCATTGCCTCGTCATCTTTATTACCACCATAATCCTCGTCATCACCATCGTACACATCACCATCTTCATCATCTGTAATCATCATCATCGCTTCCATTATCATCGTCATCCATATCGTTATCATCATCGTCGTCTTAGTTATCACCTTCACCACCATCATTACTAGCATCCCAATCACCCTCTACAGCATCCTCCTCACCTAATCACCATGATCGGTATCACCCTTAACCATCACCCTTAGCAACCTCAAACATCGTCACCCTCGTCCTCATCGACATCATAAACCCATCACCCTTGTCAGACACCGCCGCAGTTACCCCGATTCCCGTACCTGTGCATGCTGACCCCGAGGATCTATTGGATTGGTTCTACGCGACTTCCGGAGCTGGTTATTGGTGCTACACAGTCTTCTTGCCAGGAAAGTATACCTTGCCTTGTTGTACTGTTTAAATTCTATATTATTAACTACATATTTATTAATTAATTGTGCGCGTTCGAGAGAGACTCGGGTGCAGTCAACGGAGGCATTGACGTTAGGATAGTGTCTGACCTAGTGTCTAGTAGACCCACCTAAAGTCGTAGAGTTATTGGTATGACTTCCCAGGCCTTGACACAACTCTTACACGTGTTGTGAGTCTCATATAGGGCACGGTCCTGCGTATGTTGTTGGCCACCTGTGCGTGTAGGCGTACGACGGATAGGGTATAACTGCTAATAGTGATGCATGTTAGAAGACTTAGCAGTTATTGATAGGCGAAGAATAGACTAACGTGGTACGATGGTCCCATCCTTGTCCTTGTTTAGTTGTAAGGATTGGGCTATTGCTCTAACGATAGACTATGAGCCAGAGTTACGACGCTGAGGCATAGTAGCTGACGCGTGTTGTAGATACAACATGCTCAGATCATTGGGCGGGGAGGATGACTAGTAGGCATATGGGACACCCCACTCCTTTACACTGGCACCGCACTCGACGGAGTGATACGGACGTATATATATATATTACTGATACCACATTTTGTAGAGCGTTAGACGTTACTGTATTCCTGTGCCCGTGTTATAGGGGGCATATGTGGCATATACTAGCCGGTTGTCACGACTGGTGAATTACGTCAGCATATGTCTAGCCTACACCTTCCCATATACTCAAAGTTGTCCTCAAGTTGCATTTCACTTAGATGGTTCGGTCGCCCTGGAGTTTTTACAGTATTTACTTTATGGCATGTTTTTCTGTATCTTGTTATGTCCCTCTGAGGACCTGGACCATTTCCAGGTGTATTGTTCATGAGTGTTTACAGGAGCGCAGATCCGGACTGGTTACCTATACTTCGAGCATGTCCTCTCTTCGAGTCTCAGTAGTTGGTAGTTGTTGTACTTATATTATATTTATCTTTTTTATTCCATATCTTAGCTCGGCAGTGGATTTGTTTCCATCCGACTTCCCTCATTAGATGCTTATTTTGAGTTCTAGTTATAGATATTGGTTATTCAATTATTTATGATTTCTGTGGATGAGATTTAGTTATGCCCTATGATATATATATGTTTACAACTTGTGAATTGTTATTCATATTACAGCGTACGTGTGTTATGGTATCCATATATTGGAGGGCCATATTCATACGGCTGGCATGCTCACTTGTCCTAGTCCTACTTATTTTTGGGACTGGGGCGTGACATAAGAATTCTACCTTGTCCAGGAAAAACTCACATTTGGATAACTTCCCATACAGCTTCTCCTTTCTCAGCACATCCAACACGATCCTCAAATGCTCTTCCGGTGTCTTCGAGTATATGAGTATATCGTCAATGAACACCCCTACGAACTTGTCAAGATACTAATGGAATACCTTGTTCATCAAGTTTATAAATACCGCCGATGCATTAGTCAAACCAAACGGCATCACCCTAAACTCGTACTGACCATACCGAGTTCTAAAAGCAGTCTTCGGTATGTCCACCGGCTTCACCTTCACCTGATGGTGGCCTGATCTCAAATCTATCTTAGAAAACACCTTGGCACCACTCAACTGATCGAACAGATCATCAATCCGTGGCAAAGGGTACTTATTCTTGATAGTGAGATTATTCAAAGCCCTGTAATCAATGCACATGTGCATCGATCCATCCTTCTTCGGTACAAACAATACCGGGGCTCCCCACGATGAAGAACTCGATCTTATAAACCTCTTATCCTGCAATTCGTCCACCTGCTTCTTCAGCTCGACCAACTCGCTGTTGTTTACTCTATAGACATATCACAAAATTGGTTCTGCACCTGGCACCAAGTCTATAGAGAATTCAATATCTCGATCTGGCGGCAATCCTGGCAATTCCTCAGGAAACACATCCAGGAACTCTGCTATAAACGGATGTGGCAACTCCTTGTCTTCCACCATAGCTCCACAAATAATGCCATCTTCCTGCTCCGCAGCTCCTCTAGCAAACTCGAACTCTGGCTCTCCTGGCGAACCAAACAAAACTCTACCTCCTCTATAATCTATACTAGCACGGTGCCTACTCAACCAATCCACCCCGAGTACAATATCGTAGCTCAAAAGTGGCATTACAAGTAGACATGCACTCAACTCTGGGCCTCCTAGAGTAACTCTCCGATCCTTGCAAATATTATTAATCAGGATAATGCCTCCCCCGGTCATGATCTTGCAAGTCCAAATCAAAGACTTAGCTACTAAACAATGCTTCAGAGCAAAAGAAACAGATACAAAACTATAGGAAGCACCACTATTAAACAAAGCTAAAGCTGGAATGGAATCAAGAAGAATAGAACCTGCGATGACATCTCCGGTGGGTTCATCCTCCTCGACGGTCATAGCAAACGCTCATCCCTGACGGGCACCTTCCTGTTGTTGATGCTGGATATAACGCTGATGTTGTGTCAGAAGCGGTCCCCTCGGCTGTACTGCAGGTGGTCTCGTCTGTGCCCTCGGAGCTGAAACTGCTCCCTGAACTGCACGACAAGGACACTCTCTCGACTGATGCCCTTCAGTACCAAAATACAAACAAACTCCTAACCTCTTCCTACAAACTTCCCTGATATGGCCGGGCTTCTTGCAGTAGTGGCAGGAAGCTTGCTGTAACTGTCTCGGCTGCTGTGGTGCCTGGTGAAAAGGTGCCTTAGCTGGAGTCTGGTTCTGTTGTGGCTGCTGGAAAGGCCTGGACTAGAAATAAGGATGTTTTGCAGATACCGCACTGCTGTTGGCCCCCAGAAAAGAATTACGGTCTCTTTTGGGCTTCAAACCCAACTCCCGCTCAACCTTGTGTGCCTCCGCAAGTATCTTCGAGTATGTCTCATAAAAAGACGGAATAAGGATCTTCACTTCCTAATTTAGACCCTCACGAAAACGAATAGCCCGAACCTCCGACTCTCTCACCAAATACTCTGCAAATCGGCTCAACCTGCCAAACGCTGCAGCGTACTCCTCCACAGACATGCTCCCCTGAATGAGACTCTCGAACTGCCTCCCCAAGTCTAGCCTGTCTGCCCGGACAAAAAACTTTTTCTTAAAGAGGTCCTTAAATACCTTCCAAGACTGTCCTGCGTCAACAAGAATTGGCTCATTCTTGAACCAATTACGAGCGACGTTGAACAGTTGAAGTCCTACTGCCTCAACCTTCAGATCCTCAGAAAGACGGGACACCCTCATAATACGCTCAATGTCCTCGAGCCAATCATCAACGTTGACGATGCCCTCCGTCCCCTTGAAGACCCTAGGCTCCAGCTTCTTGAAGTCCTAAATGTTGCCTGGCCGAAGTTGAGCAACCTGAGAAACAACTTGCTGTTGGACCGGAACTTCTCTCTCGACTATGGCATGAGCAAGTTGAGGAGCACTCTCGATGCCCTGCCGTAGAACGTCGGTCTGCCTCTGATGTGCCTTTGACTGAGCCCTCTGTGCCTCGAGCATCTCACAAAACAGTGTAAATATCTGTGTTGCCTCTGCTGGAACAGGAGGTGGAGGTGGAAGCCTCTCAGATACAGTTGGCATAGTCCTCTGAGTAGGTGGTGGACCTCCGAAAGCAGCTGACACTCCAATCACCGGAGAAGTGACTAGTGCAGGCCCTTAGGACGTCGCACACCTTTCAACAATTGCTCTCCCCTGCTGCGATCTAGTCTTAGGCGGCATCCTGATACAAAGAGAAAGAAAGAATCAATATGACACATGATGTAAGACACTCAATAAAATGGCAGTTTAAGAGATCAAGTATCAATATCAAAGGAGAATAGTTGAATCAAAAGAATTTTCCTAGATGTGATTGAGTATCCTCAGCCTATATCCTATATCCTATATCCTATCGCAGGCTCGCAGTAGTACAACTAAATTGTCGTACTACCACGACATCGCATAACTTACGAAACTAGACCTGCATGGGTAACCACTAAAAATGTGTCACGACCTGCACCCGGTGTAAGGGTACAAGTCGGAAACAACGCCCAGCCTACGCCGCATAATCGACGGTAGAACGCTGTCTGGGTAATCTATCTAGCAATATAATAAACCAACAATAATAACAATATACTCAATCACAGAACTAAGATAGAAATGAGTACAAATCATATAAAGAATATAATAGTCACAAAATAACTCATGAGTCTAAAATAATACATCAATGAGTCTGAAAGAATGCTAATAAGCTGGAGACAAATCTAGTACAAAATACTAAAAAGGTACTAAACCCGGGTCATCTATCTCAGTCGGGATAAGTCCCTCCTGAGTCAGGGTCTCTGACTCTAAACCTACAACATCCTGAGGTCCATAATGTGTAGGATACTACTCCTCAGTGTTATTTGGGAAAAATATATCCAGTCAGGAAAGGAGCAGAGTACATCTCTAACAGCTGTTCTAATCAATGATAAAAACTATGTAATAGTAAATAGATGTGAATATACAAGATGCACAATAGATACAATGAGATATATACTTATAAGGAAATACTAGAATAAATACAATAATAATCAATATGTCAATGAACAAGAATACTAATGACTAAGTGTGTGAGTAGTAGCTTTAACATGTGATCGACTTGGAAACATGATACAATATATATGGCCTGGCTAATCATACGTGCGGTGTATGATTAATACTATTTAATAACAGTACTTGATACAATATGGGTATTGATCACATATCTACACTAAAGTACTCCCCACCCTTGACTGGTATAGTAGATCCAACCACGGTATACTATGGCACGAGATTCCCCAAGAAGATAACGACTCTTTTCGAGAATCATTGTCTGTACATGTACAAGATAACCAATGAATAATACTTGCACCATATACACCATGTACCATGGAATAATATCTCATGACGAGATCCGGATATACCAATCCGTGTAACCATAGTGTCAAGAGAACATGGATATCTACACTAGATACAATGAACATAGAGGATATCATAAATAAGAAACTATCAGAGAATGTACTCGCCTGAAGTCCAATGAATAGTCTCACCGATGTCTGATACGGTGTCTCAAAGACCTAGATATAGAGTACAACATCAATACGAGGTTCCGGAACGAAAATAAGTTAAACTAGTCAACTTCTAGGTCAACAAGCCACTTCTAAGTCAAAAGCCAACTAAGTCAACTCTAAGTCAATTATGATCAACTATAGTCAAACTATGGTCAACTATAGTCAAACTATGGTCGACTACCCATTTTTAGGTTGCACAAGTCTAACACAAAAATATTGGTTCAAAATACTAAAGTCTAGGTCACAAAATCATATCTTAAATATTAGGATACCGTATCTCTGGAAACGTAATTCCATAGGTAGAACATCAATATATAAGTCAAACAATTATTAATAATATAGAATCCTAATTACAAACATTAAATAGGTACCTTGGTTTTGAACCAACTTGGTATCACAATATAAAACATAATCTTAATACCCCAAACCCAATACCTTGGGTATCCCTAATTACCTTGGTACTTATCTTGGTTTCTCAAGATAATACCCAAATACTAGTTATACTATCTACCCGTAGATATATACATATACTACAATAATTATTATACATAGAGTATATATTAAATACTATTCAGCACATATAAATATATTTATATATATTTCAAATACCATATATATATATATATATATATATATATATATATATATATATATATATATATATAATATCTAATATATAAAACTCCCAAACTGTCGCTAAAGACTCTGCCCGCTGTCGTTGAAGGCTGCTATTGATATTGATACACTGCTGTTTTACTGACAATTTTCTGCACTGTCGTTAAAACTGTCACTAAAGCTCCTGATACGCTGCTGTCACTGCTTCCCTGCTACCGCTACTGCTGCTTCCCTGCTGTTTGTTATTGTGACGCTTTTGCTGTTGCTGTTGCCCCCGCTGCTGCTGCTATTGGCATTTGCGGCTGCTGATGCGACGCTCTGCTGTGTCACCTTTGATGCTGTCGCTGATACATATATATATATATATATATATATATATATATAATAACCTATGTATATATAACCCACTATATATATATATATATATATATATATATATATATATATACCATATGCATAATTACTACTAATAATTATACATACACCCTCACATAGTATTATGTACATAAAACACATAGTAACATACACACACACACACACACACACACACATATATATATATATATATATATATATATATATATATATATATATATATATATATATATATATATATATATGCGTACATATAATCATTCACCATATATAACACACATTATATAATTATAACAACCCATAAATATTTATTTATATATGCATATTTATACATGCTACCATATACAATTATATATACATATATAAGAATAGCTACATACAATATATATAATAAATACACAGATATATGACACAAGAAGAATATATATATATATATATATATATATATATATATATATATATATATATATATATATATATATATATATATATATAATTACATCTCCAAGAACACAAGAAATAGATCTACATATAATTTGTACAAACACATGGAGAGTATCACACCGTATCCCACTAGATCTAGGATACGCATGTGACACGAGTCCACCACACATCCAAACGTACCCCGACGGACATGAACAAGTCACATATATTATTTATAAACAATAAGAAGAGTCAAATACAAATCTATGTATCCATATCAAAATGTGACATGTACAAAGTCCCGTGTCGGAGAAAAAATCCCCAAATCAACACGTATCACCAAATTGTTGGGATACGATCTACACGTACCCAATTGTGGATACGACACTAGTGCCAAATACACAAGCACATGCCAAATTGATCTATAGGACCAATTGACATACATAACAATTGTCAATCTCGAAATTCCCCTAAAATTGATAAAAAAATACCATAACTTTCTCAATAGGCCCCCTATGAACACAAAACCAATTTCTATGGGTACCCTATGCATATGGATATTCCCAATACAACCTCCAAATATGATGAAATTACCTCCAACTTGTAGATCCTTGCTTCCTCCTTCTAGATCCTTGCTCTACTAGCCTCCAATAGTGATTTGGGAAGGAATTGGAATAAAATTTGGTAGAAAAATGAAGTAAGAATGAAGGAATTTGGTTGAAGGAAATTCTAGATCTAATTTCCAAATGATAGGAGGAGAGAGAAATTTATTCCCCCTCTCTATATAGGCCGGCCCCCTTTCCCCTTCCTCAAGATACTATGAATTTTCCAATATACCCCTTGGGGCCTCTCATAAAGAAATAATTAAGGAGAAAAGCTTTTAGTCTAATGGTTTAATTAATTTAATCCATCTCCTTAACAATGGGCTTTCTAAATGGGCTAAATTCTAACCAATTAATTCATGTTAGTCCATGAGTCTAAACTAAACTAGTTAGGTCCACTAACACAAGTCCAAAATAAATAACTAACTTCTAACAACAATTAAATAATACAACAAATAATTATTTATCATGCACAATATCTAATTAAATATAAAATTACTAAAATACCCTTTCCTAGAAAATGTGGTAGTGACAACCTTGATGGCACTAATGTACCCTGTGTATTACAGGGGACGGTCATGCCAGTTATTTTTTTAGCAATATGTCCTATTGCGAGAATGTAATAATTGTATTGCCTCCATGATAATATTGTAGTGGGGGCAAGTAGCCGGATCCTCAACTGGTAGCTTGACCTGGGCCAGTATCATGACCTGTACCCGGTAAAGGGGCATGAGTTTGTGGGTACGTCCAGCCTACACTGCAGCATCGATGATAGAACGATGTATAGGTTGTCAATACAATCTATCTATCTCACTCTGTATATATATATCCTGCAAATGTCTCAACTCCAAACGGAGGATAAAAGATAATAATAATGATATGATACTCAACCACAATAACTAAAGCACGATAAGAATCAAAGAATTCTAAAAATAATATTTAAACTCTAAACATCTACAACTTATATCAACAACATCAAATATCAATACAATATTTGTCACGACCCGCACCTGAAAAATCGGGCATGAGTCGTGGGTACGTCCAGCCTACACCGCAGAATCGGTGGTAGAACACTGTCTAGGTCACAACTATCTATCTCACAATAACCAGTCAAGATAACCTCTCCAAAAGAAGAAAAACATTATAATATATACATAAACTCAATCACAATAACTAGGGGAAGAGTAAAAGCACGATAATATATCAACAAAAAAACAAAAAACCAAAGAGAGCAAGTACAATATCCAAAATATACAGTCCAAGTCTAAGAGTCTACAACATCTCACAGTAGCAAAATAAATAATACAATCATCCAAAACCAACTGGGAACAAACCCAATGAAACCCACCTAGCTATACTAAGGCGCTAGCGGCGTCTCCTCAGCTAGGATGTGCTCCTCCTTAGCTAGGGCGTGCTCTTCCTCTATCTCAGGGTCGCAACAATCGTCGACACCTGACCCGTAGTAAATCGGGCAAAAGTCCTCAGGATCCTCTGGAAAAGTATATCCAGTCAGGATTGGAGCGAAGTACATAACTCTGAAAGCAACTCCAAATACATGGTAAGGTATATATGACTAGCAAAATAAAAAATACACGATGCACAGAAAAGTAAATACATGGTAGAACTGATAAAGTAACTGTAATATAAAACTGGGGAACAATACAAGTAGTAGAGAAGTAACTGCATGTGAGAAAATAGGAATACTAGCTAAGTGCCTTGAGCACAAGTTCGTTATGTGATCGGCTTGGGTTGCACATAATTTATTCTATGATAACTCCGTTATGCGTGAGTTGCATAACCGACATACATATAAATACTGTTTGGATTTGATCACATAACCAACTTTTACTCACCTCCCCCACTAAT